>JBBMOL010001568.1:0-36283 GCA_037954665.1 Laguncularia racemosa | reverse complement strand
TATGAACACACTTCTAGAAGTCTATTTTCGACTATCTTGTATCCATCCTAGTTCTTCTTAAGTTCTTTCATTAACCTTATTCGTATATCTTCAATCTTATCTCCTAGATTTGCGATTTGATATCTATCTAAGGTGTTAGTGATTGGTGATACAATAGCATCATATTGATCTCCATTTTTTATTTGTGCTTCATTTTATCTTGCTAGGTTTTTAACAACCCCTTCTTGTTTCTCCACTCTTGCTACAGTTTGAAAAGTAAAGTTTACCTTTAGTTCCTCTTGAATTGAAAAGTCACGTTTGGGGGTCTCTTTTTCTTCTACCCCCTTTTCATTGATTTTACTTATATCTCCCTTCTTTATCTGATGCTCGTAATTATTCTTATTACTTATTTTTCTAACCATCATTTCATTCTAACTCATAATTTTCCCAAATTAGGATCCTTCACCTTTCTCTATGTTCTTACCCTTCATATTTATGGTGTATAGCCTCTTATAATTTTTCTTTGATTTCCTTTGTTGTAATTTAATCCGCTCTTCATACTCCACACTTTCCTCACTATTTCCCATCTTATTTTCATTATTCTCTTTATTTAATTCATTTGTATTGAGCCCTCAACTTCCTTGCTTGTCTTATCTTTTTGTCTCTCTTATCCTATCAACTCTTGTCCCTACATTTTCTCACTTATTGTTTGTTCATCTTCCTATATTTTTTTTCTACCCCTTTTCCTTATCTCCACAATTTTCCACTTATTATGATGTCATCTCTTCTTCATTTCTTTTAAGGACAAATGGACATGACTGTTTACTATGGTTTATTCACCCATAACTTCCACATAGATTTGGTAAGTCCCTATACTGCACTCTATATGGAATTTTGTTAATGATCATAGTATGAATTAGTGGTTTTTTTAGATTCACTAGGATATAGAAACACACGAAATTTCCTCTTTCCAATCCTACCGTGAATGAATCATATCTTAGTACCTTGCCAATCTTTTCTCCTAATCATTTTATACCATGGGTGGAGAAGTACTCAATAGGTAAGCCAACAATTCTTACATACATTGAAACTATATCAAAGTTTGTGACCTCTGATCTAAAATCTAATTTCCATCTTTTTAATGCTAGATACATTCCATTGACGAACCATGGACCATTTCTTATTTTCCATTGAAAATCCAAGGGCCATCTAAAGACACCAGGTAAAGATAGATCCCACATGAGTAAGTATGAAGGAGTTTAGAATTGACCACATTCTCTTGAGTTTAAGATACATCGTTTTGTATCATAGATTATGTCCCATCACCTTTGCAATGATTGTACTCTTCTTAGGTGCACTAAGAATTTTTCCAACTTGATTTTTAAGGGAAGATGTAGCATACCTGATGGGTGTCGAATCCAACAAAAATAAAACCTACTCCTAAACAATTATATGATTTGCATATAGTGGTGAGTAGGGTCGAATCCACAGAGATTGGTTAAACTTATTTCTATTCAAGGAGAAAAAAAGGGATAAGAAAAATGGGGGGTTTTGTTTGTGAATCAAAATAAAGTAAAAAAGGTAAGAAAATCAGATATTAATAAAAGCCTAGCCAAAGGAATCAAGATAGTTTAATTCAAGGAATTAATCATCGATGCAAATGTTCTCTATTCATTAGTTCTAGATAAACTGGTTATGGTTATTAACAAGCTCTAACAACCTATCTCTCCTTACTTCCTCGATAACCTCAGACAAGCGCTTTGAATTATTTCTCTTATTGATTAAAACAACCCTAGACAAGCGCTTAGGATTTAAACTATCAATAGCATTAAGATCTAGAGAGACCACCCAAATTTATGCCAGTAGATTATAAGATAACCTATTTAAACATGATCATACACCTCCATAACATGAATTCGATCATCTCTTTATAACCAAACATGTTATTGCGTCACTAAGACTAGAACAATCAAACAATTACGGATTTGACGTGCTATTTGACAATATTTTAAATTGCTAATTGAGTAAAAAGGCCATTCATCCCAAATCAAACAAAGAAAAAATGAAAAACGACAGAAGAATAGAATACCCGAAAGAAAAGAAAGAAAAAATACAAGTAAATTTAGACCTCACAATTCGGGGAAAATTAAAACATGCCCTTTTGGCTAAAAAGTAGCTAGCTACAGTTCAACAATAAAAAAAAAAAAAAAAAAAACATAAAAACCCCCGGTTGCCTGCTCTGCTTCCCTTCCTTCTTGTCTCCAAGTTGACCCGGATTCCAAAGTTAAAAAAGTTAAAAGTTTTTTAACCCCTCAGGTTTCTATTTTTTTGTTGGGAAGGGCTGTGATCTTTGCAGCAGATACGAAAAATCTTTCCTTTTTTCCAAATATTTTTCAAGAAGAAAAAAGTTCGCCGCCGGGCACCCCAAACACACGGCCGTGGGCAACCGTGCCATCCTCTGGCAATTCTTAATTTTCATCCAGGGCCCAGTGTGTAACGGTTACACACACGGCCAAATTTCAACCGTGCCTTCATCGTGCTAATCTACAATTTTTCACCCGTGTCCGTGTGTACCAGGGTTAGCCCCACGATGATTTCAAGCCTGCCTTCATCGGTTGATTTCCCCCTTTTCTTCTCCTTGGTACGTCTAGCATCCACCATGGCTCCAAGCAGGGTTTTTCTCCCACGGTTTCCACCAGGGCCGGGGCCCTAAGCTGTTCTCTCTCTTTTAAAAAGTCCACATTTCCGTCTTCTTGCCAGTTGTGACACGGTTTCGCCATGGCCTGCCTCAAATGGGTTCGATACACGACCGGTACTTCAGCCGTGTATTTCCGTTGATTAAAAACCAATTCCCGGGCCCGTTACTTCAATTCACCCCCAGTACTTCCCCCCGGCGGTGTAAATCCTTGTTTTTAAACCCAAGTTTAGAGGGGTTTCTCTAATTTACTTAAATTTGGGCCCTTGTTTCCCATTAACCTGATTTGTCACATGATAGAATTAGAGCCCATTTCCTTTTTGATTTCATAAAATCAAAAATAATTTAACAAAATTTATAAAAAAAGTTTGAGTATAAAATGGTTTATCAAATTCCCCCCCCATTTAAAACTCTTGCTTGTCCTCAACAATTGGCATCAAATAAATTGAGAAATTGTCAAGATTATACAAATTTTTTCTTTTCATCATTCCAAGCATCTATTCATTTGTAATTCATGACTTGTAATTTAATGTCTACTACCAAAAAAAATGGTTTCCTGTGATCAAATTACTATGGACAAAATTAAATAGCAAATCTAAAAAAAACAAATTTTAAACCCTTTTGTTTAGAAAAAAAAAATTTTTTCCAAAAGTAAATACTTAATCCACTAAGGAAAACCCCTAATTAAACTTCTTTGGATATTATAAAGTTTTTAAAAATTTGCGTAAAAAGGGGTAAAAGCATTGGTATAAGCTCTTTGCTAATATTCTCCCTTTTATACACTTTGTTTTTTTCAATGAATGTTTTTTCATGTTTTTTTGATTTATCAAGCATCTTTTTTGAGGGTTTTTTTTGCCCCTTCTTTTATGAACTTTTGCCTTTTTCGCCTTATCGTTACGGAGTTCATTGAGTCGGCAACACCCGAGCTCATCCCCAAAGTGACCGGGTTTTGAGATCCCCCTACGGCCTTCCTCACTCAAACATTCAAGTTTGAATATTCTAACTCAATTGTTGAATCTTGGAGTAATGGCTAGCTTTTTTTTTTTTTTTTTAAGTGTTATGATTGCTTTAAAAACAACTTAAAAGGTATAAGTGCAAATTTAAAACCCAGAAGTAAACTTGTTTATTTTTCACTTAGGAACCGACTTACTCTTAACTTCCAATTCAAAAGCAAAATACAAGGAAAAATTTTTTTTCTTAAAGATTTACACTTAATTTTAACCTGTTTCTAACAAGCAGGGGGTGAGTAAAACTTTTGAAAAAGTCAATTTAACATTTTGTAGATGCTTATTAAAAAATTTAGTACAATCTCTAGTTTCATGAAAATTTTGAAAAATTTTGGCTTAAAATGCTTAAGGGCAAACATTCAAAAGTAAAAAATTAGTTCTCTATTCCATATTTTATTACCCTCCCCCCACACTTGCTTAACAGGCCCTCACTTTTCCCTAATTTAGCACAATTAAAAAGGGAAATTTAAAAACCAAGGAGCTTTAGAGAATAAGGAAAGGAATAGGGGGAACTTCCCGGTATTGGATTTCTCCCCTTAATTTTGGAAAAAGTGTATCTGATTAGTGATCCTTGTGCAGCTGTCCAAAAATTCAAAACTACACTAAAAAAAAACAAACTAAACTAAAAAAAACAAACTAATTTTTTTTTTTTTAACATGGGATGCCTCCCATGAATTGTTTTTCTTTAACCTTGGCTGACTTTCCTGTCATCAATCACAATACTCGGGTGAGTTAAACGGGTTTTTTTAAATATTAAAACTTAAATCCTTCAAAAAAAAGGTTTCAAGCGATGACCTTTGACTTAAAGGTTTTACATTAAAGGCTTGCGATCTCAACTGCACCATGTGAAAATAGTTAGGATAAAAAAAGGACTAACCACCGTGATTGTATTTGGGCCCGGGAAAAATTTCAATCGGAAAGGTAAAGAAAAATTTTTTTTGCCCTTTCAGAAAAGTTCTTTGGGGAAAATCTTTGATATGAAAACCCTTTTTTTTTTCCCTTGTAATTTTTACTTCTAGCTTCCTTCGAATCCCCTCAATTCTTGTAATTGAAGTTTTTTTGTTTACCCCCCCTCATCCCTTTTCGCATGTTACATTGTTTTAAGCCCAATACCCCTTATGTTCCGCCCCAAAAGGAGAGAATGGTTTGCCAAATTTTAAAGGGGTAAGGAACATCCCAAAGGGGGCTTGTAAGTTGTCCGGGGGCCCAAAAATGCATCACAAGTTTTTGTGCTCCAGCCCTTTCCCCTTTTAGATTGATGTTTTTTAAATAGACTTATTTCTCGATTTGGACTTCTGCTAATCCTTTGGTTTGAGGGGGGTATGCGGTGGAAGTGCGATGGTGACCCTGTATTTTTTTAAAGATTTTCCCACTATCCTATTACAAAAGTGTGTGCCACGATCACTGATAAACCCTTTTGGTGTCCCGAACTTACAAAAAAGAATTTAAACAAAATCCACAAAAATTTTGCACATTAGTTCGAGTCGTTTGGCTTCCCCCCATTTTAAAAACAAAATCCCAGAAAAAGGGATGTAAACTTTACCGAAGGAAGGAGGAAAAGGACCCCATAAGCAATACCCCATATATAAAATATTTCACAAGAAAAAGAAAGGGGTAAGTGGCTTTTGACCCTTACGTCCTAAGTTCCCAATTTTTTACATGTTCACAAGACTTACAAAACATAAAAGAGTCACGAAACAATGTGGGCCAAAACAAACCACACCCAAATCCCTTTTTTGAGCTTCCCCTTAGGGCCAAAATGTCCCCCACAGATATGAGTGAAAAAATTTGCAAACATAAGGAATATCTTTGAGAAATACACTTGAATGATTAATCAACAATGTTTCCACAAATATGGATACCCCATACATAAAAATTAGCACATTTTTAATTTTTATTTTTTTGAGCCCTAGACAAATCACTTGGTAGTGTCTTAGAAACCCAAAAAATTGACAAACAGCATCCCAGGAATTGTCTTGTAAATAAAAAGAGATACTCATTGGAAAATATCTTGATTTGTGTGGACCTTCCTGAGGGGAATTTCGACTGAGGTGGTCGAAAACAAATTTTTCTGAGCCTTTCTATACGTATCCTAGACAAACTTTGTAAGGGGAGTACCATCGAATAAGTCTGGTTTCGCCCCTTTTTCCCCCGAGCAGGAAAATTAAAGCTGCTGATCAGAGAAAAAACCCCCAAGAGTTTTTTTTTTTTTGGGGGGAATAGTTGCATTGAGCATTACCAAATTTTTTGGGGAAGCATAAAAAAAGGCATGAAAGTCCCCCAAACTCTTTGGCCAAAACTGCCCCAAAACTGCTTTTTTTTGCCCCCCATCACACATGATTTAAAAGGGAAAGGTCCGTAAAGGGGTTGGGATGATTGGAGCAAAGTTTTTTTTCCCCTCGGGGTTTTCAAAAGCGTTTTTGGGGCCCCTTCATCAAACCCAAAAATGCATTTTTTTTGTAGCAATCGACATGGGGTTGAGAAATTTTTGGGAAAAAAAACCCTTGATAAAACGTCGAAAAAAATCCTGAAACCCCAAAAAAGCCAATTTTCCCCCTTTCCCTTCAGGGTAAGGAAAGTTTTAAACAGTTTTCCTTAGTTTTTTTCGATTCAACCCCCCTTTGAAGTACAAAAAGGTTTAAAAAAAGAACTTTTTTAACCTAAAGGGGAATTTTTAAAAATTTTAACACTAGATTTTATCTATACATCTTTGAAGCATTTTTTGAAAGGGTTAGTTAAAAAAAAATCAAAAAAATTTTTCCCTAGACAAAGCCCCATCCATGAAAACTTTTTTATAATATTTTCCACATAATTGAAAAAAAACAACCATACATTTTTGGGGAATTTTGGGGGTGGGGCATTGCAGACCCCAAAAAAGGGATCCTTCGAACCAAAAAAACCGAAGGGGACAAGTGAAAGGGGTTTCCTTCTTTTGATTTCCGGTGCCACAAAATTTTATAAAAAACCCAATAACCATCAAGACAACAATAGTGAAATGGCCCCAAAAATTTTTAAAGCACCCCAATCAAAAAAAGGAAAGGGAAATGGCCCCTTCCAATTTGACGCTTTTAAAAATTCCTGTAATCAAAAAAAACCCCTCCATCCTTTGAACCCGAGGGGAAATTTAAATCACCAGGGTTTTTTAAACCCCTTAAGCCTGTTTTTTTTTGGAACAATTTGGAAAGGGTTTTCCCCTTTTCTGTGGGGAAATTTGGGAAATCATACCGTCAAGAATTTCAAGACTCTTTTTTTAAATACCCCCATCATAGGGGATTAAAAAGGGGGGAAATTTCCCCTTTAAGGGTTTTTCCAATTATCCCCCCCAAAAAAACTTTTTGTAGGGGGGGGGGGGTTAGCCCCTTTGATACACAAGCCCTTCCAAAAGGCTTCTTTGTATTCCCCCCAAAACCAAACAACTTTTTTTCTTTAAAGACTTAGCTTTTTTGGGGACTATGACAGAAAAAGGGGGCCCTTTTCCCAAAAAAATTATTTTGTGTTCGGGGGGGGGTTTTTAAATTTTCTTCGGGCCTGCACAAAAAAGGAAAATTTTTTGGTTAGAAGGGGGAAAAAAATGAAAGACACATCAAAACCTTGGTTTTTTAATGTTTCCAAAACCCCCCAAAATTTTTTCCCAAACCAAGGATTTACAAACTTCTCTTTTAAAATTTTTCAATGCTAATCGAAAAACCTTTTTTTAAGTAAACTTTAAAAATCAAACATCTATCAAATCAAAAGAGTATGTGAATGGGCAATAACATCAAAAACAAAAATGGGAAAATGCACTGGGATATTTTTGGCATAAAATTTTAAAAATTTTAAAATTTTACCACAAATTCCATATGGGGGTTTCCATCATGTCATCGATTTTTTTTAGATTTTTTTAAAAAATGGTCCCCCTAATAAATCATCGTAAATTTACAAAAACACCAATTTCCCAGTCAAGCCCAAAAAAACTACGGGGAAAACCAAACCTTTAAAACTTGAAACTAAAAAATCTTCTAAACCCCTCGGGTAAAAAAGGGGCCTTTTAGCAATTAAAAATAACCCTTTTTCCCCTTTTGGGGGCCCCCAAAATTTTAAACATTTAAACAACAAAGGCAAACATTGATTAAGCGCCTAAATCACAATAGTTTTTGTGTTTCCCCAAGGTTCCCCCTTTTTTGGGAAAGGGGAAAAAAACATCCCCGGTTTCCTTACTTTTAAAAGGGGGGAATTTTTTTGAAAAAAACGAAACATTCTCCCCTACACAAATCTTTTCATTCCCCTTTTGCTTTTTTTTTGTTAGTGAAATAATTCTTTTAAAAAATTTTCAAAACGAGGTACTTGCTTAATAGCACCCCGAAAAGGGAATTTTTTCCTCAACTTTGCGAAAAGTGTAAGAATCTTTTTCTTAGCTTCATTCTTGGATTTTGTTTAGTCTAAGGGGAAAAAGGGGGTTTTCGGGTTGTCATGACCTTTGGGGGTTCAATAGGGTCCTTTTTTCTGTTGTTCTACGGCTTGGATTTGGGGGTTTTTTTTCTCAGTCTCTTCCCCAGGATTATTTGGGTTTGTTTCCTTTCTTTTTTCCCCCGGAAATTTTTCATTCCACTTTTCAAGGAAATTTTCATTAGCATTTTGTTTTGGGGTTTGGGGGTTTTGAGAAGGTAACTTCCCTTTTATTTTTTAACCTTTTAAAGAAAGAAGCAAGTTGACTTACCTTTTTTCCAATTTTTTGGGGTGTCTGCTTTGTCCCCCCAAATTTTTTTGTTTTAAAAGGGGAAGTGTTTTAAAAATTTTTTCCCCCAAAGGGGACATCCCTGAAGTGGAAGGACCCCGTGAATTTGGGTTTTTGAGGGGTTGGGGTTTTGGGAAATTGTTGGAATTTGGGGTTTTTTGCCAAAACAAATTGGGGTGATCCCTCCATCCAGGATTGTAAGAAATTTGAATAGGGATCATATTTCCCCCTTTTCGGTTGTCCGGGAAAACCCCCCTCCCAGCATTGGGGGGTTATGATTCACTTGCAAGGGGGGCACAGCCGGCCCGGGTGCTAGGATAAAACAAATTCCACAAGCTTTCACCTTTTTGGTTTTCCCCCCAAAAGTTTCTGTTTGCACAAGGGGGGTAAAAATTAAAAATTTTTATGTTCAATGTTAGACACATTTATCATTTTCCTTTTCCCTTTAAAAATCATGCCAAACCCCCAAATTTGTTGCGAATTGGACCATAATGGAGACAATTCCCTAGCTTGACCAGGGGTTTTTTTTACTAGGGGGCCTCCACTTGCCATCCATCATTTTTTTTTTCCAAATGGGAAGGGGCCCCCTTTTTAAAGAGGGGGAAAAGGGGGTTTTTCCCAAATCCCTATTGGGGGCAGCTTGCACAAAAAGTTTTAACCCCCCAAAACCTGAAAATCTCATGTCCCTTTTTTTTTATACCACAAAATTTTTTCTTAAACTGGGCTCTGGATGCGGGGAAAATTTTTCCCAAAAGAGTCTTACCAATCTGCCCAAATGGTGATAAAACCCCAAGGGCAAAAAAAAAAACCCCAAACTTTGGGTTTTAGACTTAAAGAAAAAGGAAAAGCGCAAGCTTGATTTGTTCGTGGGTTTTTTTGGGGGGCCCCAACTAAAAACCACTATATAAACTCTTTCAAATGCTTTTAGGATTTTAAATCTAAGCCATGAAATGTAGGTTAGAATTTTCCCCCCAAAATTTAAAATTTAAATTTCCCCCTAGTATTTGGGGGGAAAATTTTGAATCAAAGGGGTTGTTGTTTTTACATCCGGGCACTAACCCCCTTTAAGGGTTCTTCAGGATTTGCCAAAACGCCCTTTTTTTTTAAAACAAGGGAGAATCAAACAAACCCGAGCAAAATTCCCAGTCTAGTTTTTTATCTAGCTTCTTGTCGAAAACCCCTTTAAGTCTTTTAAAACTCCGAAAAAATTTTTGTTCCCCCTTCTGAGAAAACCCCGAGTCATCAAGAATAGAAAAAAAATTTAAAAAAAAAACCCCGGGGAACGGCCCCAAAAAATTTGATGGGGTCGAATCCAAAAAAAAAAAAAAACCCATAAAAAAAAATTTTTAATGACTTGCATATAGTGGGGGTGGGGTCGAATCCACAGAGTTATTAAACCTTTTTCTTTTAAGGAAAAAAAAAGGGGGTAAAAAAAAAGGGGGGGTTTTTGGGTTTTTGAATCAAAAAAAAATTTTAAAAAAAAAGGGAAAAAATAGGATATTAAAAAAACCCCCACCCAAAAGGGAAATTTCAAGATATTTAATTAAAGGGAAATTTTTATCACGTTGAAAAAGTTTTTTAATTTTATTCTAATAAAGGTTATGGTTTTTTAAAAAGTTTCTAAAAACCCTATCTCTCCTTATTTCCCCGATAACCTCAACAAGCGCTTTGAATTATTTCTCTTATTTTTAAAACCCAACCCAAAACAACGTTTTGGTTTTAACTATCAATAGCTTTTAAAATCTAAGAGACCCCCAAATTTCATGCCAGAAAATTTTAAAAAACCATTTAAAAATGATCATCACCCCCCTAACATAAAATTTGATCATCTTTTTTAAAAACCAAAAATTTTTTGGAAACAAAACTAGAAAAATCAAAAAAATTTCGGATTTAAACGGCTATTTTCAAAAATTAAAAATTTGCTAATTGATAAAGAGCTCTTCAAAAAAACCAACAAAAATAAAAAGAAAAAAAAGCAGAAGATAATTTTAAAAACCCGAAACCCCAAAAAATAAATAAAAAAGTCAATTAGACCTCAAAATTTCATGGGAATTAAACTCTATGCCCCTTTTTGGGTAAAAAAAGTAGTTTAGCTACACATGTTCAACAAAAAACGAAAAAAAAAAATAAAAACAAAATAACCCTTTTTCCTGCCTGCCCCTCGTTTCCTTCTTGTTCTAAGGGGTTTCCAATTCCAAATTAAAAAAATTCAAAAGTTTTTTTAACCCCCAAAGGGTTTTGGTTCAAATTTTATTGTTGGGGAAGGGGGGATGGGGGGGAATCATTTGCTAGAAAAATTTATGAAAATATTTTTTTTTTTCCAAAAATTTTTTAAAGAAAAATTTCTTTTCCCCCCGGCACGCCCTATCCCCCGGGCCCCGGGGGGAACCCGGGCCCCTCCTCGGTGCTTTTTCTTCAAGTCTTCATCCGCCCCATTGTGCCCCCTTTTTCACACACGGCCAGTTTTTAACCTCCCTTTATTGTGCAAACTCAATTCTTCACCCTTTCCTGTGTCCCCCGGGTTAGCCCCCCGGGGAGATTTCAACCCCCTTCACTGGTTGAATTCCCCCCCTTTTTTTTCCCCTTTGGGCCTTTTGGGCCCCCCAGGGCCCCCAAAGCCCCGGTTTTTCCCCCCCGGGGTTTCCCCAGGCCTGCCCTAAGCCGTGTCTTTCTCTGTTCAAAGTCCACAGTTCCGTCTTCTTGTCCAGTGTGTGACACGGTTTTCACCATGGTGGCCCTTGTCCTCAAACTGTGCTTCCGATACACGGACCGTGTACTTCAACCGGTAACTCCTGTGTGATTCAAAACCAAAGTACACGGCCGGTACTTTCAAATTACACGCCCATGTACTTCCCTCCGGTGGCGTAAATTCCTTGTCTTGAACCAGTTGTAGATGGCTTCTCTAATTACTTGAATTGGCATCCTTGATTCCATTTAACCTGATTTATCACGATGATAGAATTAGAGTACCATTTCCTTATGAATTTCTTATAAAATCATAACAATTTAACACAATTTATACTATAAAAATTGAGTATAAAATGGATCTATAATACCCCTGAGGTTGTCTCCTTTCATAATAGTCTTTTCCTCTTTCTTCGCATTATCTAGTTCATTTTTTGATCATATTTAATCTCTTCTTTCCTATGGTTTTCCTTAAAGCAGTACTTCTGTATGCTCCTCATAGATTTGTTAAAGTATTGTGTCTCTAAACAACAACTTAAATAGTGATATTTCTTGTCAATCTCCACTCCCTTTTAATAGGGAAAAGGGACTTAATGACTCAATTTGTTTGTAGAAGAAGCTAATCTTTTCTTACTTTGATAGAGCTTTATCAACAATTGTCCTCCTTTGGTTGTCCTTGCACATTCCAAGTTTGTGTTGTCCCATTTCCTTTGTAAATATGTCTTCTAAGCTATTGGTTAGGGTGCTAATCGAACACTCAAAGTAAACTGCATTGTTAATTGTTTATGCCATTGAAGTGCAACAGAAAAAGTAAATTAGGAAGCCAATATAGGGTCCATTTGTTCATCTTTTTTTTTTTTTGGTGTACTTTTGAATCCATTTAAATCGTGTGTGTTTAAGAATAATATATATATATATATGTATGTTATGTAAGATTATGTAAAACCTACAAAATTTTAAAATTTAATACCTATAAATCCATATAAAGTTTGACATCTCTAGATTTTTACTTTATTCATTTTTATAAAATAACAATAAGTAAAATTTATTTGTTGGGGGGGGTAAGGGGGGGTGTATAAATTAATATTTTTATCAATAAATTTTTCATAAAAATATGTAAATTTTAATTTTCCAATTCATATAGTCCAATCACCACTTTCAGCATAATATGAAACAAAAACATTAAAGATATAGATTAAATAGCTTTCCAAATATCAAAATATTTTATAGATATAACTTAGGATATAGAAATATGTATGATTGGATATATATAAAAAAGAAAGGAAAAAAAAAAAAAGACAATAAAACAAGCTTGTGGCAATCACAAAATTACAAAGTCTAATAAGAAAATCAAACAACAACAATAGCCAAACAAAGCTCTTAACTGATGAAAGTGGCAAGGGAGAAAACTAAAGCTCAGATAAGGTTTTAGTTTGTCCTTCAGAGTGTGAGAGTGAGAATTTTTTACAAGTAGTCCTCTCCCTTCAACAACTAAGCCCCCCATGGGTAGAGGTGCAACCATCAACTAAATAAGGGAGGACAACATAACCATTTTTTCCCAATTTCTAGTTAGTGAGCCCCTAGCCTTGGTTAGTCATGTACATTTATTAAACTAATGGGCTATGATCCACTCTTTTTGAGGGATCGTGTAACAAATCTACTATGATAGGTAACATCTACCTAATTTGTTGGGGTACACTACTCACCTAGGGTTCCAACCCATCATCAAAAAAAAAAAAAAAAAGGAAAAGGTTTGAGTTTTACTTCAACTCATATAATCTCATGTGTGAACGTTTTTTGTCTCATTTGCACTACCCACCACCACCATTAGTGGTTTAAGTCACGTATCGACCCACTTCTTTGTTCTTTGTAATAGGGCCAACACAGGCTTAAGGTCCACCTCCCTTGGTGGCCCTTTCATAGGTGGTGGTCCAATAGCTCTAGCTTCTAAGTGGACTAACTATAACTAACACACCTCCAGGGTTGTCCCATAGATTTCTTTTTATTTATATGGTTCCTTTTTCCCCCTAATCAGAAATACTTATATTACTAAGAAATGTTTGGTGTCCCATTTTTAGTGGCTAAATAGATGCATCTTAAAGATTGTGTTAGAACTATTAGGGAGTCCTAAAAAGCCTATAGAAAAATGAAGGATTAAATGCACTTTAAATAAGGATAACATAAGGTAATAGCCCTTCCTATATACATTTTATAACTTATTTAATACTGATAATTGAATTTCCTAGTTCACATATTTTTAATCTTCATCATATATTAATAAAAGAACCATATAAGTATATGGATAAGGATAGTTTTTCAAATACTAAATTTTTGAATAAACATAACTAGAGATTACAAAGAGAGAGAGGAACTAGAGAGGTTCACCTTCCATACGTGGCCCTTGTTGGATGTCTATTGGGAACGGGCAATTCAACGCAACTTCTAAGTGGTTTGACTATGGACGAAAATTTATTTATTTTTAACCTAAACACTTTATATTACTAAGAATATTTCAATCTCTTTTTTTGGTGCAAAACAATTGGTGTCCTTATAGCTTGTGCTAAATATTAGGATTGTTTCGAAAGCTTTATTGCAAAAATAAAGAAGTAAGTATATATGAGATAAAGTAAGGTAATATACCATCTAGTATACATTTTTACAACTTGACTACCTTTAAATTAATTTAATAGATGTTTACCCACTAACTCCCCAATCCATGAGATTAATTTCTTGGTGGACTAATTGGGCATATTAAAGATCGGTCGCACGAATAGAAATACCACGCTAAGCCAATTTCAATCCCTTTCTTTTAGCTACAAACCTAAGTATGAAAGAAAATGATATTCCCTATAATCAGCATTTGCATCTGATAATCATCTACTACACTCCTATTGTTGTTCACAATCATATCTCAGTGAACCTCAAGTCGCATGTAGTAGTCACATCAACGATCTTCCTACGTTGTTGGGTACTCTATTAATGGCCACATCTTGATTTATGACTCATACCTCACTTTTCAAATTCTAACCTCCTTACAACACCCCTTATGCCAATAGCAACTCGTTGGCCTTCAAATAAAACAGAGATGTTAGAGGTCAATAACAATTACAAACTTATCTTAAGAACTAATCAAGAAATAAACAAGAGAAACTAGTTTTAGGCAATAAAAGATACATTTAATCTACGTTTTGATGAACATTAGAAAATTCAATCAAATATATTGAGTTAAAGAAATAACAAGATGCAAAAGAAGAATAGAAAAAAAAAAAACAATGACAGAAAGAAGCCATTATATAACAAAGATGTTTTATAGAAAAATATGATCCAAGTACATATAAATTCTACTTTACAGTAACTTTTTATTTTTATTTATTTTTTATCTATTTTTTATACTAAGAATTAGTCCGATCTATTCTGACCCAATAGTTTTGGAATAATTTCTCAAATCACACCTGAAACCGACATACTTAATTATCCAAATCACATGTGAACCGAAACTCATATTAAATTAAAAAAAAACAAAAGAAAAAAAAGAATTTTTCAGTTAGATCCAATTGGTTCAATTTAGTCATATTCCTCCCCCCCTAGTTAATGATTTTGGTATGCTGAGCTACGATAAATCTTTTAGTGCTAAGAGATTCGGATGATAATATCAGCTAGAGTTATGACAGTCTAGTTGATTTCTCTTGCTACCGTTTTCGATGATAGACTTAATATTCCACGAACTATTTCAAGATGTTAGATTAGGCTTCTTGGGATTTGACTTTTCGGTTAAAACAAAAAACAAGAAAATATCTTTTTCATGAAGTAAAATAATGAATGATTACTAATTAAAATTCAACAAAAAATAATAAATAAGGTTCAATGATTGAAAGTCTTAACGTTCTTTTTGCCTAAGTATAGACACAAGAGGACTGAATTCCCTTTATGTTTTAAGCATAAACATAATCATAGTAGATAGTCTCGCTATAATACTCTAAAGAACACATGGCAGGTTAGAGATCAATTCGGCTAATAGCCAACTCAAATTAAACTTACACAACCTGGTTTTCATTTTGTGCACAATTCTAAACCGGGTAACTTTACCTAGTCTATCCAAATAAACAATGAATGACAAGTAACAATAAGATTTCATGATCATTTTTGTACATCAAGACAGTCATAGCTTCTAAAGTTCCGGCATTGTTTATACTTATTTATTGTGGCATGAGAACATAAATTGACTAGAATATGGCCAGTTGACACTTCTGAACGAACATATATATTGTAGTTCAAGTCAATGCCTTGTGTTAGTATATAGCGATGAATGTTTGTACCTTCTAATTTGACCTCTTTTAAAGGCTAAATTAATAATTCATGCACTTCTCTCACTATTTATATAAACCAATTATGTATGCTTTGTAAAGCGCTAGAGTCTTTTACATTCTACCGACTACTTACAAATTCGTGTATAGTAGACCAATTGACTATAAAGATCAGTCCGCACAATGAAACATCACTACTGCAGCAATTTCTTTTCTTTCTTTCCACTACAACCCCGAAGAAAGTAGAAAAAAAAAAATGAAATTCATGAAGTTCCCTATAATCACAATCTGCATGCTGATAAATCAGCTGCACTCACTTGTTCTTGCTCAGGCAGTCGTGGCTCGGTGATCCCGAAGCCGGCATGTAGAAGCACCTGACAATCTTCCTAAGTTTTTTAGGGTAATCCTACAATAGCGAGTCCTTGATGTTGACACACACCTCAGTTTCAGATCCCAACCCCCTTTCAACACCATTTCTGCTATAGCTACTCTTTTTGGCTTTCAACGAAACAGAGATGTCTGAGATCAATAACATTACCCGATACTGAACTTATCATAGAACAGAAAAGGTTAGTTTAATCGTTCCCGTAGATCTCGGGTCCGGCAGTACATCGAGCAATGCCAGTAAGGTTTTTCACTGAGGTACATGGCTGTTCCCCAAGTAACTAACAACTTGTCATGCATCCAAGATCAAAACAATCTTAATTCCAATCGGAATTTCTTCTACAACCCTAGACAATGGCTATCCCTCTGAGATGTGCTTGTCCTACATCGTACCAACTGGAGTCAGGCATACCGTCTTTATTAACCTACATTAGTAGCTAATGGGCGACACGCTTTTCGGAATTATCTTCATGGTCTGGTGTGGATAATGGGGAGTAGTATACTCGAGCTAATCAACTCTCAGCAGACTTCCACCATTATAACCATTTACTACGCTGCTCATTCCCATCAAGGATAATAATACGCCGCCGCCATGGATACCAAACGACAAGCTTCACCGTGCCCCCCGCCGTTCTCAATCAGCTTCCTCAGAAAAGAAATTAATTTGCTGGCTATCACCGGCGGTCCATATCCGTTAGGAGCTTTTATTTCTGCAGTTTGCTGCTGCTATAGCAAAGCATTGACGTCGCACGTCCTCTCGGCTGCAAATTAATTAACGATTTTTTAATTCGCCTCTTTCAATCGTCTTGCCCGTTGCGAAGAACAAAGATGGTGGGGGCAATGGCAATATAGTGATCAAAGAAATGGCTATCAGCAGATGAATGAGACAGAAAACCCTGGTGGAGTGGTAAGCGAAAGAATATTTCCTTTGTACGAATAGCGAGTAAATGTACTATGATATTACAAGTGTTATAACAGCAACAGTGATTCCCTTAAACCATTTGTAATATTGGATCGATGTATATCGCCGACGGAAAATCGTTATAATCTGTGTATCCATCTATTTCGATATTTCAATAAAGTATGTCATATTTACTTCAATTAGAGAAGTATAAATACGCTTCCACTAAGACGAAAAATTGATTAATTAATTAAATCTAACTTGCTAATCTTAAAAAAAAACGTAAATAATAACGTAAAATTTGTTTATTTATTTTGTCAACATTAAAAAATCGCATAGGATCATCAGTCTATGGTTAGAAGCGTTAGAAAGAGCAAGTCCTATGCAAATATAAAATATTTTACACAATTTTCACTAATGAGTTTTTCATTTTTAAACAGTAGTTGTAATTAGCACCCATGTACGATGCTTTCAAAATATTTTTCTTTTTCGATATGGGTGATTATAGGATTAATTCATTTGTAATTAACTAAATTTCCACTAAACCACATGAAATTAAAAACAAACATTAAAAGGGTATTTGCATGTAGAAAATAATGTTCAAGAACCCTTTTATGCGAAAATGCTATCCTTCGCTGAGTTAGAAAATTTGGATTTATTTATTTATTAAATCGTTCAAACGTGACACTGGTTTAATATTCTTTTGTAGTTATGGTTTAATCCCCGTCTTGTATAATCTAATCATAGTTTTTACATTGTGTATTTTTTGAAGTTGAATCTCCTAACTTTTATGAAATCTCATGATAATTAGAGATTCTAGTGTTATTTCTTGTTTTTCAAGGTGTGGAGGCTCCGTTCAGACCTTGTAAGTGTTGAAGAAGAGAGAGCAGTGTAAATTATGAGAATGTCAGGTTTAAGGTACTACATATATTTTTAGTGAAAAAATAATGATGACTAAATCGGTCTTGGGGGACTCGTGCGAATCAGTCCATTATAACTAAAGGGTCAAGTTTAATGTTAGTTCAAAATAATTTTTGTTAACAAATTAAGAACTTCATTATACGTTGACATATCTGTCTGATGTGAGCACTCCAACAAATAAGCTATTATTGTGTAGTGACAAACAATAGTAAATAAAAGGTAATGATATATAGACAACACAAAGATTTTAAACCTTACTGCAATCCCATATAAAGCTGAAAATAATTTCAAGGCCTTCAATATTGAAAACTGGGAAACATAGAAAAATAATAAATCAATTTAGATGTCTTTATATCCACCCTCTAGATTGGGCGCTTGCTTGTGTACCAATAGTATTAACGATCGACTCAATAGACCAATAGTCTTAATTATGCTTGCTTTGCTTCTCATCCATTTCGACACCAAATTCATGGCCATTTAATATAAGAGCAAACCCTTATATTTAGCATTAGATCTATAATTCCAATTTTGAGATGCTATATTTTTAAATATTCGATAGATTAGTTTTATTATAATCTTAAGGTCCTCATATTATATATTAGTGTTTTCGCTCAATTTAGTAAACAATTGAGTTATAAGCAAGTTAATAGCATTTGCTCATCTTCTAAAACTCAAAGTTGGTGGTGTCACATGTTGGATCCTTCATTCCACATTGCCTTATAAGTGAACATGATTATGATTTAGCGGGCTATCATATCAAGTTAAACTCAATTAAATGTGATCGAAAAGATTTGAAATTTGAGTTCTTTAATGTATCAAATAGGGTATGGGCCTTTTATGTTTAGAGACTTATGGGGTAATTTCTATTTTGTATGATGGGCTAAAATAGGAAAAAACCAAAAGATACATAAATATCAATGATGTAAAATAGTGGTTATGTCCTAGTCATATGTTCTTTTCTTGTTTCTTTGAATCTCCCATCAATCAATATACTATAGAGGGAAAACTAAAAGGATCTCTTAAAGAAAACGTATTGATCTAGAAAGGCCAACCGCACCATCTAAAGATCGTTGATATGCAATGGATTCCAGGTACACTTCCGCATCATCTATTGATTATTCCTTATAATCAACATAAATGATCTAAGGGTTTTATTTGTGATGATTTTCCACAAAGTTTAATATAGATTCAACAATTGGTATCAGAGCAACATATTTTGATCATTAGGAGATTACTTTTGTAATTTTTTTATAAGGTGTTCTATCCTAATTCTGGAGATTAGTGTTTGAGACAAACATTAAAATATGTAAACGTTCTTCTCCCTTTTTTCTCGAAATAATCAAATCTCAAATCGTTTTCCGATCAAGAAATCCCCATCTGGCTCTTCTATCTACTAGTACGGTTTGCTACTTCATGAGATTTCATCTTTCTCCATGCAATTTTCATCGGGCTGTACATGGTTATCGGTTTTCTCCATGTGATTTCTCTCACACGAATGGCATGATTCCGATATGTTATCAGATTTCCCACAGTGTTTTTTTTTGGGGGGGGCAGGGGATTGATGTAATTCACGCACGGTGAATTAAGGATTGCTCCACGGTGTTTTGGGAGGGCACCGTGATTGTAATTCACCCACGGTGAATTAAGGCTTTCTCTACGGTGATTAAGCCTTCCTTCTTGAATTTTGTAATTAATTTGTTATGAAATGACTTAGTGTGTTTATCTGGGGATAAAGAATGAACCAGAGAATATAAAAACAGAGGGTACAGTTTCCACTGTAACTAGATATATACAAAATACTTCTTGAATTGGATATTTAATTCTATAACCATATGTCTCCGATTGCGGTGAAATCAAATATATATATATAATCACTGTTATAGATTTGTATTTATGTACGCCAATTTTTCTTTGAGCCCAATTTTAATAATTACGTAATTAAGTCATATTTGGATATGGGGCCTTAGACCCAATAAGTTTTAAGCAAAATTAGAGTTGTCTTTGCCCAAAGTTTAATATAATTTTAAAAATTTAATATTGGTATGTTTTATATGTATTTTGAGATGAATTAATTGAAGCCAACATACCTGCCAAAGAGGTCCCTCTTTGCAGAAAATTAATTTATTTCAAAATATAAAAGGTTGGTGTTTACAACGTTTGTGAATTTTTTATCGTCCCAAAGGAAGATTAATTTTTAACCAACAGAATTGCAAGTTCACCTGTGGTAATAAACTCGTGATGATTATTAGTTTTTATACCATGTGAACAATAAATCGCCTAAAGGAAGCTTTATTGTTTGATGTGTCTTAGTGTCAGTGTTTGATTACTACGCCCAAGATACCACTTTAGTATTAATGATTTGTCCAAAGATGAATATTAATGGGCTATACCGGTATTTTGAGATGGGGTTTACTTTTATTTGAATTTATTTCATATTATTTTTGTGTAAAGGCTCATTGCAAGCTTGTTCTTTGTTTGTTGTTCATATTTAGCTATGAATAATCTTGCTAATATTACTACTAACATCAATTCCATCTTATGCTAAATTGACACTAACTACAAGTCGTGAAAGATAATCTATTAATAGTACTTGGGGTTTAAGGATCTCAACTGCGTTAATGATTGATTCTCTTCAACCTTTACTAATAAGAGTACCTCTGATGACAAGTGGAGATGGCAAAGTGGAGAAAATCAAAAACCGCATGTTATGATGATTCATGATAGAAGGGCCCATTCCATGAACATTTAAAGGTAGCAATAAGCTATAAGATAAACTAAGCTAAGGAGTTCCTTAAGAAATTGAGAAAAGTATTGCTACGAATGAAAAGGCAGAAATAATACACTCCTACAAACCGAATCTCAAAGAAGTACAAGGTAAAGGCAAGGGCAATATTAGGGAGTCCTTCATAGAGATGTCTCATCTTGTTTCCAAGTTAAGAGCAACTCAAGCTAGACCTCACAGAGGAACTTACTAGAGCATTTGGTTTGAATTCTCTTCCAGCACCAGTTTACTAGCCAGTTTAAAAAGTGAGCTATAATTGCATAAAGAGACTTGTCTCTAAAAATGGAAAAGGGCCCCCCCCTCATCTCACAAACAGTGTTCCAAAGAGGAAAGGCTAAAGCAAGATAAGAATGAGAGTGCCACCTATGCCTTAACCCCTAAGAATAGGAATAAATGATAATAAAAGGAAAAGGGATTAAAGAAGTGCAAATAAGGTACCTTGAAGACATAACCAAAGAAGTCGGATGCCATCAAATGTAATGGTTGTCACTTCTGTGGGAGCTTGTATGGCATTATAAGAACATTATCACACCAAATTATCATCTGGCATGCAAAGAAAGGTATACTTCAAATTTGGTTTGTTCGAGGTTAATTTTAACTTCGGTACTCAAATAGACACATCGGTGGATAAATTCTGGTGCGACACTCACATCAGTGTGTTTACAGGGTTTGCTTACATTGCCGAAAACCAAGTGATGTGTGAAAGAATACATCTATAGTGGGGTAACGGCAATACAGTTCAAGTTGAAGCAATTGGGAATTAGATTATTATTAAAGACTGGTTTTATTGTATCTTAAAGAAACATTAATGTACTCATTTAGATAGAATTTGATTTCTGTTCTGCTATTGGACAAATTTGGTTATTCCTTGTTCAAATTGGGAATAAAGAAAATTAAGTTGTTTCATGATTCAAAATTAGTTGGATCTGGTTATTAATCATTTATGATAATCTTTACTGATTGATATTATTGCTACATTTAATGAAATCCATGCAAGTAAGTAAACGAGGTATAAAGACGAAAAAATTGACTAATGAAAAATTCAGCTACGTTATGGCATCAAAAAATTAGGTCATACTCCAAAACGGAGAAATGGAGAGACTTGTGTTTAGAGTAAATTCTAAACCCTTGGGATTTCACAAATTTTGATAGGTTGTATTAACGATATAAGAGAAAAAAAAACCAATAAAAGAGATTTAAAGCCATTAGGACCTTAGACGTCTTAGAACTTATACATACAGTATTGTGGGTCATTCCTTACATTTGCCTGGACCGGTCAACAATATTTTTATAACGTTCATCAGACGATTTCTCAGATATGCTATCTTATCTCATTCATGAAAAGTGCACAAGTCCTTGGATATTTTAAAAATATAAGCTGACAGTTGATAACCAACTCAACAAAAGGATTAAAAGGCATTAGATTTGATCGTGGTGGCGAATACTATGTTAAGATATGAAGGTTCAAGTGAACAACGTCCAGGACCTTTTGCTAAATTCCTAGAGGAATGTGGATATTGTCCCGCATATACAATCCCTGTTCACCCACTATGATGGTGTTGCCTAGGAAAGACTGGTAAAAGATGCATAAGGACATGGTAAAGGAAGTTAGGATTTGTCCACCCACCTTACCAAGATTACTTTGGGGAGAAGCACATAAGACTGCAGCAGATATCATAAACAGGGTTTCCAACTAAAGTAACTAACAAAACCCCTTATGAACTTTGGACTGAAAAAGTCCTAGTTTGAAAAAAACATTTACAAGTGTTGGGGATTCCAGTTGATGCACGGCTTATAAGCCCAATGAAAATAAACTAGAACTCAAAACAATACGTAGCTATATTGTTGGGTAGATCTAAAAGATCAAGGGGTTACAAGTTCTATGATCCCATAAACTAAATCGATATTTGAGTCAGGAAAATGGTTGGTTTCTTTGAGGATGTCGAGTTTGCCGAGGGAGATACGGTTAGAGACATTGTCTTTGAAGAGGATTATGTAATTCCCGCCGTGTTAATGAAATTTGGATCAGATTCTATTCCTAATCTCTTCAAAGACATAATTAGAACAAGACAGTAAAGGAGATTCCCATTCAAGATACTGTTCCAGAAGAACAAACTCACACACCTCAAGAACCCTATCCATAGAGGAGATCCACTAGACAAAAAATAAGTGCGTTGCCATATGACTACATCGAATTCTTCAAGAACATGAGGTTGACATTGAATGATGTGAAGATGATCTAATTAAGTTCCCGTCAAGCCATTGAAAGTTCTAATCTCAAAAGTGGATTTGATGCCATGACTGAAGCGATAAAGTCTAAGAAAGACAATGACGTATGGGATCTTATCCATTGCTAGAAGGATGAAGCACCATTGGATGCAAATGATATTTAAGACCAAGAGAGATTCAAAAGCAATGTTGAGATATAAGGCTCAACTTGTTGCAAATGGCTTTACACAAAAGGAAGCACCGACTATAAAGAGACTTTCCCTCACCGGTTTCTTTCGAAAGACATCTTTAGGGATTTAATGGCATAAGTGGGCACAATTCGATCTTGAGTACATCAGATGGATGTAAAGACCGCCTTCCCAATGGTGACAATGATGGGACGATCAATAAAGGTATAAACCATAAAATTTTGTATTAGAATCCAAAGAATATGGTTTGTAAACTTAAGAAACCATCTATGGACTTAAGCAAGCATCACGACAATGTATTTCGAAATTTCATCAAGGTGACTCCTTCGCTTAGTTTGGAGATGATTTGGTCGATGATTTTATATACCCCAAAATTCTATGGGAGCAAGCATACTTTTCTTCTATTATATGTTAATGATATATTGCTTGCCAGCAACGATATATCTTATTTGAACAAAACCTAGAGATTTCTAGTTAAATTATGAGATGAAAGATCTTTGGTGACTCTCTTTTGTGTTAGGAATACAAATACATCGAGAATTTCTCTCGAGTACCATGGTTTACACAAAAGAGCTATATCAAAAAGGTACTCAAAGGTATGGCAGTAAAATTGCATACCAAGTGATACACCTGTAGTTATGGGGACAAATTAGTCTTTAGTCAGTGCCCCTAAGAATGATTTTGAGAAAAGGAAATGCAAAAAGGATTCCCTTATGCATCATATAGTGAGTCCTAATGTTATACACAGTTTTGTAAGCGTCAGATATTGCGTACATTACAGGAATGTTAGGCAGATACATGAGTATTTCCAATTAGACCATTAGAAAGTAAGCCAAACGGGTCTAGCGGTACTTACAGAGAACAAAAGATTACATGCACACCTATCGAAGTCAGATCAAATCAAGATCGTTGGGTATACTGATTTCCTATTTGCTGGATGCCAAGATAGTTGAAGTCTACACATGCTAACATCTTATCTGTTGGCTAGTGGAGCCAATCTCTTGGAAGAGGCATAAAACAATCCATTTTGCTTCTTCTACTATGGAAGCAGAGTTTGTAGCATGTTATGAGAGCATCCAATCATGGAAATATTGTTACGGAATTTTTTCACAGTGCAGCGCATAGTGGATACTATTAAACAGCCCACTTAAATATTATTGTGTGACAACAAGTCAGCAGTTCTAAAATCAAACAACAATAGGAGCTCAATGAAGTTAAAAGGATATAGACATCAAGTTCCTAGTTGTAATAGAGAGAGTTCAGCAGTGGACAGTTGTCTATAGAGCATATTAGGAACAAACTCTATGATCGCGGAACCGCATCACTAAAGGAGTGCAACCCAAGTGTTTTCATGAGTCACACTGCTCATATAGGTATGTCCATGAACCTTATGTGACATTAATTTTAGTGGGAGTTTATTTTACTTTGAATGCATTATGTTATAGACAAACTTTAATAAGTTGGTTTTGGTTTATTATGTTTTCGAGGATATCTTCTGTAGAAATAAAGTATCTTGTTTGCCAACACTCTGATTTTTGGTTTATATTTTTGATCTCATACTAAAGGTTTATGGTGACAAAGGTAGAAAATGGACATGTTAAGATCACATTGCATGGATTTTCTTGCTAACACATCCATATCATGAGCCCAAACATTCAATTAAATCGCATTGTAACCATTGATGGGTAGAGTTACGATAAATATAATGAATATCCACTTTGATCCTTTCGATATGACTGATGGATGGATTGGTTATAGATACATTTTGTTCATGAACAAGCGACTTTTAAGCTCATATGGTTTTGCAAAACATAATTGTAAAGTTACACATATAGTCCAAGTGGGATATTGTTGATACTTTACTCCAACTTGGCCTAAATGTGAAATGATTTATGTATTACGTACTGTCATATTAATTTAAGCTCAATTAAAAGTGATCGAAAAGATTTGATATTTGAGTATTTAAGTATCTAAAATGTATGTCCTTTTATGTATAGAGACCTTGTGGGTATTTCTATTTTTCTGAAGGGCTAAAAAAAGAAATCCCAAAAAGATAACATAAAGTTATCTATATAAATAGTAGTTATGGTCCCCAGAGTCTATATTCTTTTTCTTATCTCTTTGAATCCCCTCATCAGAAAAGACTAAGAGGGGAAAACTAAAGGTATCTCTCAAGAAATGTATAGAGTCTGGAAGGCCAACCGCACAATTCTAAGAATCGTTTATCGCAATGGATTCAAGTAACGCTTCCGCATACTATTGAGATTAATTCTTAATGATCAAATATGAACGATCTAGGGTTTTATTTGTGATGATTTATTCACAAAAGGGCTAAACTAAGATCAACATCACAATCAAATGGCCCCATCCTTCATTGTTAACCGGAACCAATAGATGTACTTTCGTTGCACACATTGCTTTGGGACTAATTGTTGGCGTGCTCTTAAAGGAAATAGACTAACTTTTAATTTGTAAGAACAAATGCAACGCTGTAATAACATTCCAAAAAAGTTTATAAGAACATTCAACATAAATCAAAGGACTCCTACAATGTCACTAAGTTATGGAACTCCCCACACATTTTATATAAAAGGAATATGCTTGTGATTATAGTGAATTTGTTTCTACATCCCTACTTTTGAATTTGTGGTAGTTTTTCTGATGTAAATTTGATTATTCATGTTTAATTGTAATAATGTAATGGAAAAGCTTAAAAATTCTGTAATTCTTTTCCATATTGTCTGCAACATTCTTTTAACAAGTATATAATTTGTCTAACTAGGTCCTTAAGTTTATGCAGGATAATAAGGCCACTTTCTCATACCGTAGTTTGCTTGCATTCTTTTGAACCAAAAAGGTTAAAAGATTGGATCTATAAAAAAAATTTTTTTTTCCCTAAAGTGTTTATCCAAAGGTCGAGTCCTAGAACTAAGCGTGTTTGATACTAGGAAACTATTGAAAGATTATATGAATGATTAATCAGATCCATTAAACAAAAAGGGGTCCATGCCTTACACGTACATTTATAATACAAAAAATTGTAGCGATGCCTAAAAAGGTGCACATAAAAGTAAACTAGAAGGCCACCTATAGGGTCATTTGTTTCCATTTTTTTTCCTTTTGATTTTTTCGAATAATTTTGGAATCCATATTAAATGGTGTGTTTATCAAGAATAATATAACTACTATATGTAACCTTTCTTACAAAATACGTAAATACCTGATAAATCTCATATAAAAGTTGATTATTTCTACCCTTTTACTTTATGATGGTTACAATAGTTAAAATTTCCTTTTTAGGTGTATAACTTATATTTTTAAAATATATTCATAAAATACATAATTATAATTTCCAATCCACATGTACAATCACCATATCATAGAAAGTATGAAATGAAAACAGTAAGACAAGAAAAAGATAGTTCACTAGATATTACAATTTAAAAAAGATATAGCTCAAATATAGAAACATGTACTATATTGATATAGATAAAAAAAAAATAACAATAGAGAGAGAGAAGAGAGAATCAAAATTAAGCCCTTAGCAAAACAAAAAAATTAATAAAGTTTCCTACTAAATATCAAATAGCAATAACATAGAATAAATAAAGCTAAAATGGAAAAAAGTGCAAGAAAAAAAACCTAAAGGTAAGGTTAAGTGTTAGTTTGTCTAATACGTTTCTTCTTTAAAATTTAAGATAAATGGAAATTCTTATAGTTCCTCCTTATTAAATGCTTGCACCCAACTAGTTATAATTGAAAATGATTTTTAAGATCATATTCTTCATTTTTTACTCTTAAAATATAATAAGAAAACATCAATAAGAAAGATTGGTTTTATAGGTAAAAAAATAGGAAGGAAAAAGAGAGAGAGAGAGAATATCTTAATGAAAAGTCTCCCCACTCAACAACTAAGCCACCTTAAGGTGGGGGGTGCAACCATAAGGCAATTAGGGGTTGTAGTGACTCGATTAGCCTTAGGTTGGTTAAGCCAACATTTATTAAACTAAGTGTGCAGTGACCTATCCAATCTCCAATGCCGTTTAAAACCCTTCTACTATGATGGGAGCCAATCCACCTAAATTGTTAAGTAGACCATTCACCTAATGTTGCCACCCATGACACATAAAAAATAAAAAAAAAATAAAAAGGGTTTGAGTTTTCCTTCATTGACTCATATAATCCAATGTGGAACATTTTTTCTCTCAACGCACTACCCACCATCATAAAGTAGGTTAGGACCCCCTAGTTAGCATATTAGATTGACCCACTACTTTAATATTTGTAATATAACCACCATAGGTTATAGTCTAACCCTTGCCCCCCTAGAGGCCCCTTTGAAGAAGGTGCTTGAAAGTTCCTTGTCTAAAATGGTTAACGAAGGAACTACACAACTTCCATTTTGCCTCCATACAATTTTTTATTTACTTTTCTCTTCCAAATCTAAATAATTTGTATTACTGCAAATATTTATGTCTTTTTTTAGAGTGGCAAAATAGTTGGCAATCTCAAATAACCTAATGCAATATATAGGGAGGCTAAAAGCTTTAATAGAAAATGAAGGGATTAAATGCCCTGGGAGGGGTTAAAATAAGATCGAGTAATGTGGGGGATAGGCCATCGCAATATACATTTTACAACTTATTTGAATTTTGATAATTTATTTCTAAGTACATCAATTTGATTTAAGAAATAAAAGAACATAAAATAAAGGTAAAGATCGTTTATCAATTGCCAAATATAAAATGAATACACTTAGTATGAAGTCAGTACAAATATGAGAAAAATAACTGAAAAACAAATGGAAAGAATCGGTCCAAGAAAGCTTTTTAGTAAACACAAGCAACGAAAAGCTTGATTACAAAAGAAAAGAAAAGAAAAGAAAAATCAAACAACAATAAAATGCAAAAAAAAATCTATAATCGAAAAAAATGGCAATGAAAAACTAGAACTATTGGTTAAATGTTAGATCTACCTAGTTTCTTAAAAATTTTATGCTAAATGTAAACAACACAAGTTCTTCCTTAATCTTTTTCTCATGCGCTTATCATCGTATTTGAAAAAGAATCTATCAAACCTATTCTACAATTTTACCTCATATAAATATATATGAATGTAACTGTAATGGCCTCAAAACCTAAGAAGCATTTAAAGCGTCACGACGAGTTTACTTGATAACATTTAATCATGTATTTCTATAAACCACAATCACATACATCCCAATACTTTCAACATGATTGCAAATATATCTTAATAAACTTTTAAAATTCTCAAAATTAATTCTTATAGTCCACTCAAAACTAAAGTCTAAAATACTCAAACTTCAATATTGCACTAAAACTTTTTATCTCTAAGAACTAACATTTCACCTACATATAAACATTTAATTTTCCCTTCTAGTGTCTAATCACCAAAATAATAATACAAATATTCATCTCCTCTCTTTATAGATTTTTCCTAAGTCCTCTTTATGATTAATGTTTCCCTTTATACCTATATCCTACAAAAATAATTCCTCGAAGGGTGAGCTAACACCCAGATGTATAAACAGCAACACATTGGGCAAGAACAAGCAAGAATTTCAATCACCTACATATATGTCGATCTTAAACAACAATAAACAATTTCAATACTATTACTTAAGTTTAAATAACAAAATGGGGTACTCATGACCTTGTTAAACACTTAAAATCTAAACCTTAACTTGGTGTTGGGAACTACTACTATAGGCCCCAACACCTATGAATCCTTAAACCTTAACCAACCCCAAATCATTTCCAAGCATGACTCCAATAGAACAAGCACACTAGGATCATTAAGTACCCTCAAGAGAATCTATTACTATAAGCCCTTAGGCTAACAAAGCATAATCATAAGCACTTAACCACTTAAACCAATCATTTATTAAATTCCTAAGTACACTATTGTGTTTTTAGGTCCGTATACCTTTTGTCAAGGTTATTAATAAACACAGTCAATATATAATTGTTGTGTATCTCTCCATGTGCTTTGCATTTTTGTCATGATGCCTCAATATACGGTATGTGTAGAGTTGCCATATCTCTTTTTTGTGGATGTCATCATTTTGGCCATGCTCAAGTGCAAAGTTTGTATAGTTAGTCGTACTACCTCTCATAGATATTTGCATAATTTGACATGCCCAAGTGTACGGATGTGTACTTCAGCCGTGTAAACCTTTCTGTACATGAAACGTGTTTTAGCACAAGTATATAGTAATATACTTGACCATGTACCATGTTGTTCCCCACAAACCCTAATTCTCTTTTTCTAAATGTTGCAAATCTAAATTCCTTGAATCCTAACAATAGAATCTTAAAACTTTTAATTTATAATTGAATTTAATAGGTTAATATACTTACTTATCAAAACCTTGATTTAAGTTCCTTAATATCGCTTGATTTCTTTGTTTGTTCAACCCTGTCCTCTTGATCCATATTCTATCTATTCCCCCCCCAAAAAAACCATATTACTTGCAAGAATCCTCAATACCATAATTCTAATACTAAATCTAATCATTTAAATCCTTACCTCATGTAAACAATTAAACCTTTTATATTAATCCTCTTACCTTGCCTTTAGTGTTCTCTAAAGAGTGTTTAGTTTATTATTATGAAATGACAAAAAGGTAGGAGTGTTTAAGTTACATGGGGTAATTCATAATTTTATCCATGAAATGACCCAATACTCCCATAATTTATAAAGTTTCCACTTTTGCCCTTCTAGCTCTATTTTAAATAAAAATTAAATAAAAAATTATGTTCAAGTAATTACATTTACTTCCCCTCTTATAAAGACTTTTTTATCCTCGAAAGTTACAAGATTTGCAAGAGTTCTAGGTATTTCTTTCACATCACAGCTTTCAATTCCTACTCTGTTTCCTATATAAATCTAATCACTCTATTGTATCTTTGACATAGGGAATCACTCTCTATCTAAGCACTTATCTATTGATGTCCACAATCTGGACTGTTCTTTGAATGGAGGACAATTTTAGGTATACATCAAGGGCTCTACAGCCATTACTCAATCGATTTGAGTTGTGTACAAATTTTCTAAGCATAGACACATGGAATATAACATGTACCCTAGCTAAACTTGGTAGGAAGAGTTACCATGCAGCTACTGTACCCACCTTTCCGAATTTAAATGAGCATACATACTTTGGGTTTAACTTTCCCTCCCAAATTCGAGGAACCTGATCCCCCATTTTCATTAGAGGAAACTTCTCAATAGAACCTTACTCCTACTTGGAATTTCCAAGGGCCATCTCATCTTCTCTTATCTGAATACTCTTTGTCAAATAAGTTGTTTGAATCCACAACTACTCAATTCACCTTGTCTATAGCCTCTTAGACTAATTCTGATAACTAGCACTACCTTTCTCTCACTTTATCCTAGTGTAATGGGGATCTACATCTTTATATAAAGCGTCATAAGGAGTCATTTGGAATGTTCGTCATGATAGTTTTGTTGTTATAAGCAAACACAACTAAGGGTATGTCTCATTCTACTTACCCTCCTAAAATCCAGTGTAGAGGCTTTAATCAAATCTTCTAAATCTGAATGGTCCTCTTGAATTGCTATCTATCTAATGGGTTGAATGCAATGCTGAACTTGCAGTTTGTCCCCCAAAAGATATATGTAAGCTTTTTCAAAAATCTCCTAAAAATCTTGCGTCTCTATTATAAGTTAATGGTCACCGTACTCCAAGTAACTACTATTCTTGCATTAAAATCAAAGCTAGTTTCTCTAGTTCTGTATTTCACTTGATAGTAGAAAATGAATAGACTTGGTTAGCTAGTATACAAATACCTAAAAAGCATCCATTCTTTTTAGTATTCATGAGGGCCACAACAAAGTTCATGTCCCACATGCTCTCATTTCCACTTTGCACTGAAGAGGCTATAATTCTCTTGCTGGCCTTCAATGCTCATTCTAATTTGTGGTAATAAGACATTTGGCTACATATTCAACTCTCTCTCCCTTTTCCATGTTCCTCCAAGCAATAGTGAACAACTTCATGTTCTTGCACATTTTGGAGCATCAAAGATTTGATTGTATTAGTTTGAGTAGTGTGCCTATTTTCATTATCTCCTTCATAGATCCACTCCTCTACACACATAATCTTGTTCCATATCTTAAGATCCCCTCTATGTTCCATATTAAATTTAGGAGACTTGCCTTGTTCCATCCTACTTTTGATCTCTTGGATATTTTTTATCCTTTACATAGCTAGTCTTTGATTCATCCACTAATTTGTTTGGATGAGTAAAGTGGCCCATTTTTGCGCCCGACTTCTTAAGTCCACAACATTTAACTCAAGCTTACACATGTTATCCAACAACTCTTTCTATGAAGAAATGAAGTAGCAAAATTAACCTTGCTTATTCCTGCTAAGGCATTTGTCACGACATCACCTTTCCTAATGTGTACTGGATTTCTAGGTAATCATCTTTTATCAGTTCCCACCATCTCCTCTATCTCAGTTTAGCTTCATTTGTGTAAAGATATACATCAAGCTCCTATGTATTAGTGAAGATCCCTAACATTCTCTCCATCTAGGTAGTTTTCTCCATAATTTAGGGCCATTAATACTATTGCCAACTCCAAGTCATGATTTTGGGTAATTCTTCTCATAGACTTTTAGTTAGCAAGATGCATATGCATAACTTGTTTGCCTTGCATCAAACGCATCTAACCCTAAGACTAAAGCATCACTATATAAAGAAATTCTTTCCCACTCTTGGGTAGTGCCAAAACTAGTGCTAATACAACTCTCCTCTAAGTGTTTAGAAATTGAGGCTTCACATTTCTTATCCTACTACTCACTTCACACTCTTTTGTGTCAACCTATGAGAAGAGTTGCTATCTTAGAGAACCTTAACTAAACCTTCTATAGTACTTACCAAACCTAAGAAGCTTCTATAATCTGTTACTGTATTTGACCTATTGCTAATCCACAACAACTTTCACCTTTTTTGGTCTATAGTATAGACCCTCCTGATTAACCTCTGACCCAAGGAAACCACCTACTTCAACTAGAATTCACATTTATTGAAATTTACATACAATCTTTTCTTTTTTAGGTATATCAAATATCTCTAATAAAGATGATTAAAATTTTATTAAGAAGTCCTTGACTACATATTGATGGGAATCAACTTGCACCAACTCTTTTCCTATGATCCATTGAAAGGAATGTAGACCAATGACAAGGGCAAGAGCAAATGCATGGAACAAGCATAAATGGGAACTTATTCAAGATCACCTGGACCAAGTGTGACAAGATGATTACTCAAAAGATGAAGAGATCAATTTCCATTTGGTTAAGCATCTCACATCATGATAATGAAGATCAAAACTTGGAATTAACCTTAAATCAAAATGACAATGTTGAGCCTCAAGGATGTCATTATGTATAAGAATATTGAAGATCACTTAAAATGGAAGAAGGCATTGGTGTTAGAACTAGCCACTACTTTTGAGGCCTCGACTTAGAATTAAAGGCCACCGACTTTAGCCATATAGGCCACCTGGCATACATGGACGCCTAAATGTAAGCTGCTGGCTTAAGGAGCGACCAATATATCCCAAAGTGTAATTTCATATGTATTTTTGCTCATTCGTTTGTAGACTAATAAATAGTCTTTGTAAGGGCACTAAACTTGAAGAGACTTTTTGATGTATTTGAGAGAGAAAAATTTGTATTCTTCATCAATAACCTTCATCTAATCCAATCAAGGTGCCTTGTTATTGATCAGCAAATTCGTTTATAACTGTGGTTTTAATTCAATATTCGAATACGGTTTAAGTTTGTTACTTAAATTATTAAAGACGAATCTAGGGCTTCTTATCCATCCGATCAAGTTCTAGACATCTCAACCTAAGGTTCGCATCATTCAGAGCTCTAGCTCTAGAAAACAGGGTTAACTATCCATTGGCATTATTGCAATGTTGTATCTTATTAACTTAGTCTTTGAATTCGATTGTTCATTATTGTTTCTTGTTTATCGTTCCTTTGGGAATTAGTTCTGCAATTAGAATTTTGTCGAATGATTTGGGGCACCTTGCTAGTGGTTTATGTTAAAAGTTTCGTTCAAAGAGTTAAAGAAGAAGAGAGAAGATGAAGAAGAAGAAGAGAAGAAATGACATTAAATTCGTATAAAAAAAGAAGGGCTTGTCATGAAATTCCTCTTAAAAGAATTAACTGGATTATTCCCTGAGTTTTTAACATTACAAAACGTTATTTGCTGCCTAGTAGGGTCGTGATATGGTTTCTTATTAAAGATCTTGTAGTAGGAGTTTTAATGGATATATATATATATATATATTAGTGACACCACAAAAAGTGATTGAATCAGTTATTCTAAGTGTAAACATGTGAGGAGAGTTGAGAGGAATTTTTTTTTTTTATACAAATTTATTGCAAGCTTGAAAACATGAGTAGTGGAGTAGATAAATAGATTTCTGAATATGAAGATGTTTATGAAGGCAGTCCAAGATCAATTTTAAACTTCTGAATAAAGTTAAATGATCTTGAAATCTCCTTTACTAAGCATACATCTTTAGAAGGAGTATAGATGAGGAGGGGAAAATGAGGAGTTTGATGGTGACATTCATCATTCTAGGAGAGGTAAAAGGCTGTTAAAGGAAAGATAGTTAATTTAGGAAGCATTAAGATGGCAATCCATACTTTTCAAGGAAGAATGACCCTAGGCAATATTGGAGTGAGAAAGAAAGGTAGAAAATGTATTTGATTGTCATATTAATGGTGAGAAAAGAGGTTAAATAGCAATAATTGAGGTCACTGATTAAGCTAGTTATTTGGTGGGATCACTTGTGTTAGTAGCAAAGAATAAGAGAGAGACCAATAGGTCAAGGAAGAGATGAAGGTATAAAGTGAGAAAAAGGTTTTATTACCCTAATCGTTACTATAGGATTTGTATAGAAAAGTTGTAGGGTTGACTCAATTTCCATGAGTGTTGAGGATTATTATAAAGAGATGGCGGTAATTATGATTAGGCTAACATAGAAGAAGATCGGTGAGGCCTTCAATGGCTAGATTTGTGTAATGGCCTAAATTGAGAGATAGTTGAAATTATGGAGCTTGCATCATTATTAGGAAATAAGGAACTAATTACATAAGGCTACAATGGTAGAGAGGTAGTTAAAGTCTAAGGGTACCTTATGTATAGCTCCTCTTCTAGCTCTTCAAAACAGACAATCCTGGAAGAATCATAAGGATACATCTATAGCAAAAGGAAATGCAAAGATTAAGGAACCCACTGCTAATTCAAGAGGTTAAAGTATGAATTTAAAACCTCTACTAGATCACAATGATATTAAGAGTTTAAGAATTCAAGGGTTAGGCCATTGCATCTTAATGTCTAAATAATAGGGATAAGGTTGTTTTTAATAAAGAAGATGTAGAGAGTATTAGCTCAAATGAGGAAGAGATGCTACCATTGGAGGAATGCAGTGATGTTGAGTAGAGGGTCCATGAAAGGAGCGATGTTGGTCACAAGAGGTGCCCTTAAAACATACAACCTAAGGAATATGAGATGAGTAACAGCGTCAGCATATCTTCCAATGCTAGGTGCCATGTTAATGGTCAAGGTATGTAGCTTTATTATTGATAGTGGTAGTTGCACAAATGTTACGAGTTCTTTGATGCTTGATAAATTGCATCTACCTATAAGAAGCATCCTAGGCCATATAAGTTGCAGTGATTGAATGAGTGTAGTGAAGTTAAAGTAACAAAGCAGGTTGTATTACATTCTCCATTGGAAACTACAAAATTGAGGTACGTTGTGATGTGGCACCAATGTATGCTGGACATATCCTCATGGGGCGTCCATAGCAATTTGATAGGAAGGTCACACATGATGGTTATAAAAATGTATACAAACTTTTAATGATAACCGACTCAAATATGCTAACACTCTCAAACCTTTAGAGGCATATGAGACAATGTTAGAATAGTGACAGAGTGCAAATTGAGAAAAAAACAAAGTGAGTACACAAAAAAAGAGAAAGAGTGACAAAAAGAGTGAGGGTGTAACGAAAGAGTGGGAAAGTAGTGAAGAGAGTAATAAAAAATGAGTGCTTTACTACAAAAGGAGAGATTAACAGAGCTAATATGGCGAGCAACAATTACTTTACTTTTGTACTAGGATGCCTGTTTTTCAACTATGATCTTCACCCCCTTCTTTGGTCCTAGTGTGGTTATGTCATTGCTGTAATGAAATGTGAAGATTTATTTCCCTAAAGATATTCTAAACGATTACCTCCTCTAAGAGGTATTGAACACCGGATCGACTTATTCTAAACTCATCATCCCTAACAGACCCATGTAAGAGCTAATCTGAAAGAGAAAAAAAGAGATTCAAGGTAGGTGGAAAAACATGTATAAAAGGGATTCGAGCCGACAAAGTCTTCGTCCATGTTCAGTTCTTTGTGCCGATAGTTCCTAAGAAGATGGACCAGGCGCATGTTGTAGATTCTCAAGCCATCAACAAGATCACTGATGGGTGTCGAATCAAACAAAATAAAAACCTACACCTAGAACAATTATCTATTTGTGTACTTGTGAGTAGTGAGTAGGGTACGTAGATCCACAGAATTGGTTAAATATAATTCATAAAGAGAATAAGAGGAAAAGAAGAATGGTGGGTTTTGTTTTTGAATCAAAATAATATTGAAATCAGATAATAAAATTGATAATGATAAAGCCTAGCCAAAGGAAACAATATAGTTTAATTTAGGATTTGGATCATTGATGCAAATATTTCTCTTCCTAATCTAAGATAAACTGGTTATGGTATAACAAGCTCTAATAACTTATTCACCTTACTTTCTGATACAAAACATGCTATTTGATTATTTCCCTTACATTGAATTAAACAACCGCTAACAATCTCATAGGAATTAATCTAACAATAGCATTAAAAACAAAAGAACTACCATTCATGCCAATTGATTATAAGATAACTAATTTAAACAAGAATCATATATCTCAATAACAATGAATTTGATCTATCTAATTTATAATCAACATAATATGTGTCACGAAACTAAACTATCAAACAATTACGATCTGACAGACTAGTTGTCAATATATTAACTTGCAAATTGTGTAGAACACTCTAATCATACCAATCAACCAAGATAATATTGATAAAACTTCTAGACAGATATATAAATACCAAAACAAAGAATAGAGTAAAGATAAATCAAATTATATCTCACCAATTCGTAAGAATTAAACTTCAATGATCCTTTGGCTAGAAAATCGCTTAGCTAACACATGTTCATCCTCGAAAAGAAAATTAAAGTGAAAACATGAAAATTCTCTGTTTCCGGTCTCTCATGCTCTGCCTGACGCCTCTTCTTTATGCCATTTCAAAACTCCCTTTCTCCTCTAGGGTTGGTTCTATCTATACCGTTTAAGGGAATGGCAGAGGATCCTTGAGC
>JBBMOL010001567.1:0-36312 GCA_037954665.1 Laguncularia racemosa | reverse complement strand
GCCTTACAAAGAAACTTTTAGTTTTCCTTTTCCCAAAATCAGTTTTTTCAATTATTAATCTTAGTTTAATACATATGATTTATGTAAGATTTGACATGGTGCTCAAGAGCAAGAAGCATTGCAATACTTTTCTTTCGAGGTAATTAATGCTTGTATTAATATTATATTATCAACTACATTGCATTACTTGTGGATACCACCAAATTTGACCGACTCATGGAAAGTCATATAACGGATTTACTTATTGTAATACAAATAGGTCTCTGTCTGCTCTGCATGCGTATTCAATATTCAAGAGCGTACAGTTTGCTTGGTGGGCTTTGATACAGTAAAATGCATTATGCTCTAAAACGTTTTCCACATTTCAGAAATGGACGACCAAAACAATAGGCTGGGAATATCTTTGCAAATAGATACATACACCATAAGCATATATATAACACTATCCATCAACGTACGTATATCCTTATTCCCAATCAACGATTCTATTTCAACAAATATTATATATTAAATTTCTCCTATATAAACAATAATAGCATATTACAGTAATTAACATACTTGATCGATCAGTAAGTAGTCGGGGTTTTCTTTAGGTTAGGTATTTTCGAAAACAAACCTTACTTATTTGTACCGTGTGACCGATAGTTATCTTGACTAGGGAAATGAGCTATTTCAATTATTTTTCTATCGACGCTCTAGGATGATATAGGATACGGAAACAAAAGTAATTAAAGAATGGACACGAATGTGTATAACTGGGAAAATTAAATAAGAAAACTAATTTAAACCATAATTATATTAAAGAATTCCAACAAATGTGCATTAAATAACATAAATAATTAAATCAAGCTTTCTTGCTCATAAATCGTCAATTCTAGAATGGAACAGTGTGGAAATTGGACTTCGATTGCACCTAAAGCATTATATTGTGAGGACTCTAATTCAATGTTAACTCTTTAAGTATTGGACTTGAATATGATAAACCTTGTCCCAATTCTTTATTGATGAAAACCTCAATTCATAGTGCGGAATGTGAATTCCTTTCGCTATTATAGCCCTACTAAAAACACAAAGAATGGATGAAATATAGTGAAAACATATTGATGGCCTCAAACCACCGTGAAAGAAGATATCACACCAACTTGAAAAGGTTTCTTTACTCAATCAATCAATGTTCCAAAACCTTGATCGGAATACTATTTATACAAAGGTAAGGATAAATATAAACCTTATAATGTAGAGATAATCAAACAACTAATAATTATTCATCTAAAAATAATTAAAAGAACCAAAATGTTTTCATAAAATAAAAGATAAAAATGAAATTGAAACCTAACTCAGGTAATAGTCTAAATAAAACAACTAAACATGAATATGTTCATGCCATATGAACATTGACGTGAAATCCTGCATAAGTATTGATGATCTCCATCATTCTCCTTAGCTTGGAGAAATTTAACTCTAGTGAATCGAAGCTAATGTACTGCTTAGAAAGATCCAAATTACCTATGAAGCTTTGATTCAACAACCCATGTAGCATTCAAAGGTGGATGATCTACCTACTTGAGAAGAAAATACTTTCCATCCCTCATAATTGGATCTTCAATAACGTTATCTATCCTTTCCTTCTTTCTTGCTAGTGCTGAAACATGTGAAACTATATTTGCTGGAAACTCTACACTAGTCTTTTTCAAAACATGTAATTTCCTACAAGTCCCTTGTAAAAACTACATCTCCTTGAAATTTCTAATACTTGCAATGATCATTACAGTAAACTTATATAATTCATTGCTTAACTTAATTTTCTTTTTAATTTCTGCTGGTGAGTCATGAATATAGATCACAAAGGATTTAGTAAGCTCAGAAGGTCGATATATAAGTGGAAGTGGAATGAGATAAAAGAGATGTCCGAGTTGATAATGTAGTATAACTTCAAGGGAACTTAATATAAAGAACCTAACTGAAAAGCAAATTCTACTATACGAAGGATGCAGTCCCAAGTAGACACATTGTCACTAACTAAATGCCTTAACAAATCACATAAATTCCCATTGACTTTTAAGCTCATGCTCTCAAAAGGATTCATCTAACAAGGTGGTAAGATAGGCAAGGTTAGTCTGTGAACTAAATCTATAGTTAGTTGAATGTCAAGCATAAGTGGTAATCTCTTCGAAATTTCTTCATGACAAGGGTCTTCAATTTCCACATCTACAGGTAAGCTTAGACCTACATTAGGTGATGGTTCTTTAGTCTCATCAACCTCTAAGATGCTCATATTATTTTCATTAAACTCAAGTTTAAATTCTTTAGCACTCATCACATGAAGGGGTTTCTCTAGCTCTATGTCATTCACTACTCCCTTGCTAGTGCTTACCTTAAGCTCTTTAGGTAATGAAGGACTAAGCTTATTTTTCTTTTCATCATACATGAACATATTATTGCTAGTCCTACGATAATGAACCATATCTAGGTCATTCAACCAAGTTCTCCCTAAGAAAACATGAGTGATACCCATGAGCACTACATCGCACTAAATTTTTTCTATTTATGCAGTAAAGTGTAAGGGGACTAGACATCTTTGGGAGTAATAGGTAAGGTGGCCTTATCTACCTAAGCTATCTTGTAGGGGTTATGGTGCGGTTCAAGTTAAGACTTAACTTAGGCACAACAACTTATGAAACTATATTTATACTAGTACCCCCATCAATGACAACTTTACAATTATGACCATTACACTTCGGGTAGGTATGGAATATGCTAGTCAGATTCAATCACCCTCCTCTCTAACCTAGGTAATGAGACACCAAACAATATTTAAATTGCTCCCATCACAATTCAAGCCCATATCATTTTCATCACTAGCACCCTCTTTTGGAAGATGATCTAATTCCTTATAGTCATCCTTATCTAATGGATTTCCTCTCCTGTATAAAGATTCCTACCTGGACACTCATAGGCATAATGACGATGATTACAAAATTTGTAAGACCTCTGACTAGATCTAGCCTTTAAACTCTCTACACCAGTGTTCTTACCTTTAAGGTTTTTATCTTGAGTCATAGTAGGATTGCTAGACTTAGGTGCAATAGGGGCACTCTCAAAAGATTTGCTAGCTCTTTCACTACAATTACTACTGTTAAAGATTTGCTCAATGACTTGAGAACTAAACCTTCTCTATGGTTTTAACTAGTTTTTAAATTCTAAAGCATGCTGACAGGTTTGTTCTAAGGTCAAATCATAGAGAGGTTGAAGCTCTCTCTTAATGTTAGGTCATAGGCCATTCTTAAATGAGAGAGTGTCCACTCTAGCGATTTTAGCTCATCAAACGTCACCATATATTCCTCAAACATCATGGTTCCTTGCCTAAGGTTGATATGTTAGTAGAATTTATCTCTACCCAGTGCTCTATAGGTGATTGTCCCAATTGCAAAGTTGTCATTATACATTCGTTCAGTATAATTTGGCTTGACCTATGAATAACATCTTTGAAAATTGCACTCTACAATCTTCGAGCATCCTATAAAAGTCAAAATATTGCTTCTATAGCAGTTATCAAATCTATTAGGATAGTCGGGTGAAGACTCTCATTGAATGTAGGTGAATCTACCTTAGTATGCCTAATGAAGTTGTCAACACAATTGTCGTGGTGTAGATTTTCATAGCTAAGTTTTAAATAGTCATTTTCCTGGAAATTCCTATATGGCATCCTAGGATACACTAGCTCAACTCTACAAAGATTTTTTGATGGTGTCATCTAGGGTTAGGTCCTCATTTAATCAAAATTCCTATTTAGGGGCTTAGTTTATAGTTTCTTCATCATCATCTTGACGGAAAAGAAAACCAATAGCTTTTAGGGCATTTACGTGACTTGAAAGGTTTTCTATTTGGTGATGCATTGTACCTATAGTAGTGGTAAGTCATCTACTTAGACATCAATTGATTCAACTTTTCAGTAATATGTTTTTCATAGATGAGTCATATTTAAAAGTTATATGACTACAATGTTTTTCCCAATATTAGACCTTTTGTTTGTATGAAATTATAGAGGGCTTTTTTTGTTTTTTTTTTTCAAAGAAAGAATGTTGATCTAGACTTTGATACCAAAACAAACGCAAGAAAACGGAAGCAGAAGTAATTAAAGAAAAAGACACGATGTGTATAACTATGAAAATTAAATAAAAAAACTAATTTTTAAAAAGTAATTAGATTAAATAATGGCAAAAAATGTGCATAAAATGACTGAAATGATTAAATTAAACCCTATTGCTAGTAAATCATCAATTTTGGAATGGAATAGTGTGGAAATTGCACTTCGATTGTGCCTAAAGTATTATATTGTGTAGACATTCTAATTTCAATGTAACTCTTGAATACTAGACTTGAATATGATAAACCTTAATCTCAATTCTTCATGTTGACGAAAACTTCAATTCATAATGTTGAATGTGAATTTCATTCATTACTATAGACTTAATCAAAACACGAAGAATGGATGAAATGTAAAGAAAATATTAATGGCCTCACACTATTGCTAAATCATACGATGGCCTCACACCATCGTGAAAGAAGGTATCACACCAACTTGAAAGGTTCTTTATTCAATCATTCAATGTTTCAAAGCCCTAAAAAGAATACAATTTATGTAAAGGTAAGGACAAATCTACACCTTATAATCTAGAGATAATCTAACGGCTAATAATTAGCCATTTAAAAATAATAAAAAGGAAACTAAAATGTTTTCATCCAACTAAAGATAATAATAAAACTAAAACCTAACTCAAATCATACTCTAAATAAAATAACTAAATATAAAAAAATTCATGTCATATAAACATTGACGTGAAATCCCACATAAGTGTTGATGATCCCCATCATAGAATATTAGATGAGTGGATACTTAATGACTACAATGCTTAGTTGTGCTTGGTAAGGTAGTTTGACTTAATAGATTTATTTGTATGCAAATTTTGAATAAGTGTGGGGAAATTAAGAGTGATATGCATGTGTTTGGTTTCGATATGTTGTGATTTCATTGGAAGGTAAGTTAAATGTAAACTTGAATGATTGATATGCTCATTTTAGTATAGTGTTGTTGATGAGTGTCTTACTTGATTGGCCATTGGAATTTGACTAATAATGAACTAGATAATTATAACAACCTACCATGCATAGCATTTTATTGCATTTTGGGAAATTATCCTAACCTTTGAAAAAAGTTATTGCTACACTAGGAGATGCCAATCTTTTATTAGGGTCATAATGAATCACCAACAAATTCATTAGAATTTCAAACAATGGGGTTGATGTGTAGAATCTAGGGATTTAATCCAATTGCTATGTGATTGTTTGGAAAATCTTGTAATTATTGAATAACTTATGGTTGTTGATTGCATTACATGATTAATGATTATCAACTTGATTGAATTATGCTGATGGGGGTGATATGAGGTTGCACCCATTAAGCCATCGATTATCCCTATAGATTTCTTTTCTTCTAGGCTTTTGCTTTACATAACCCTCATTATCCTTATCTAAAGGTAAATGGCAACTTTTTAAGCAAAGGGAATTTAATGGAGCAAGGGGTAGGAGATCTATCTTTTGCTATTGCAAGAAAGGAATGCTTTTGTTTAAATCATTATGGCTTATTTTGATCGGTTGACAAAGGATATAGGTTGGAGGTTAAAATTAATAAAGTGAGATGGAATCTTAGATACTGTATCGATATTTTGAGATGTTTGATGAATTGGGGTAATAGAAACCCTTTTATTTACCTTTTGCTGATATTGATGAAGTTGAGTTTGAAGGGAATCGGACCTTGAATTCTTATTATTTATAGGTGTAGAAATTAATGTAGAGGTCTAGTAGAACTCCGAATTACTTTTTTATTTTCATTTTCTTCTGTGTAAACGGATTATATGTACCTTTGAAGTGTCTCAATAACACTTAAATATTATGTGGATTTAGTAAAACATGATGATTTATTGAAAACTTGAAGATCACATGTCAAAATCTTATTTAGGGGCTTAGTTTATAGTTTCTTCATCCTCATCTTGACCGACAAGTAACTTAGTAGCTTCTAGGGCATCTCTGTGACTTGAAAGGCTTTCTATTTGGTGATGCATTGTACCTATAGTAGTTGTAAGTTCATCTACTTAGACATCAACTGATTCGATTGTTCAGTGATATTGTTTTTCCAAGATGAGTCCTCTTTAAAAGTTATACCACTGCATTTCTAGTTTTACTTATTCTTTCCTTGAGATTTCCTTTTACCATATAGGCACTTATGAAAATAACATTAAGTAGGTTTTTATCTATGCATTATTGAATTTTATTGAGGTGGGTTTTGAGTATTCAATTATAATTATAAATGTTGATTAATAGTTTTATTCAAGTTGCCATATTTATTATTGTTATAACTCATTACCATTATTTATTTATTTGTCCTTTTTTTTTCTGCCTGTGGTAATCATATATATATATATATATATCCAAATGTGTATGTAACTTTCTCAGCGTAAAAGCAAATAAAAAAATTGCATGCACGAGAACTATTCAATAATACCTTGCGCGTTCAAACTATGCACTGTCCTTGTGCCAAAGCCCGTTATTTCAATTATTATTCTTAGTTTAATATATATGATTTATGTAAGAGTTGACCTGGTGCGCAGGAGCAAGCAGCATTGCAAATACTTTTTCTTTCAGAGGTAATTAATGCTTGTATTGAAAATATTATTAAAATACATTACATGTTATACATACCACCTTTGACTATCTCATGAAAGTGATGTAACGGAATTACTTTTTGTAATGCGAAACAGGTCTGTGTCTGCTCTGCGTATATATGTATGCGTGGTGGGCTTTGATTCAGTAAAATGCATGCATTATTATCTTCTAACGCGATATATGTATGGATTTATTGCAGGGTTGTGATGCGTCAATCTTGCTAAAAGATAGCCCCACATGGCACTGAAAGAACAGCCCCGCAAAACAATAACTCCGTGAGAGGATACGAAGTGATTGATGCAGCCAAGTCACGAGTCGAGAATATATGTCCTGGGGTTGTGTCTTGTGCAGATATTGTTTGCCGTTGCAGCAAAGAGACGCATCAGGATACGTAAGTACATCCATATATTATGTGTATATTTTATATATATAGAGATAGCAAGTCACGAGATCAATATACACCACCGATCGTCAACTTGAAGTCCATCATTTTCCTTAAGCAGTAATAAGCTAATGAGTCCTATATATCTCCCTATAAAACAGGTTGGTGGTCCATCATGGACAGTGAATCTTGGACGAAGGAGATTCCACCACTGCTAATCCAAGCTTGGCGTCGAGCGACCTTCCATCGTTTAGGGCTAGTCTCGACACACTGATATCGAACTTTGCTAGGAAAGGCCTAAGCGCTAGGGACATGGTCGCACTCTCAGGTGCGCATACAATAGGACAAGCTCAATGCTCCGCTTTCCGCGATAGAATATACAGCAACAGCAGCGACGTTGATGCAGGATTTGCTAGCACTCGTAGACGCCTGTGTCCAACCACTGATGGTGGGACTCAAAATTGTCACCTCTCGATTTAGTTACGCCTAATTCTTTTGATAACAACTACATCAGAACCTTATCCAAAAGAAAGGTCTCTTGGCATCGGATCAAGTCCTTTTCAGTGGAGATTCGACAGATACCATTGTCTCTGAATACAGCAAGACTCCTGCGACATTCAAGTCCGATTTTGCTGCTGCAATGATTAGAATGGAGATATTGAGCCGTTAACGGGTTCCGATGGCGAAATAAGGAAGATATGCAGTGCCATTAATTCATCATGATATTCCCTTTTTCAAGCATCCAGTCATTTATGTATTTATCTATTTTTCATTCTTATTTAGTGCAACTGCGTGAGTAGATTTTCCAAATCAGTTGTCCATATTCTTTTCCATTTGTTAAATTATTTTGGGAGAATTCATGATTGTTTCAATACTTGCATTGAACATTTATACTACGGTTCTTTTGTCTTAATGGAACCTTTTTGTGCCTCTCAAACAAATTCCATATGCTAGCTTCCATTCTCTAATTACCGTTCCTGTTCTAAATTCCATATGCTAGTTAGAGTTGGGAGTTCAATCCTAATTGCATAAAGTTTGGGCAAGTATTAGGACTATAGCAACCTATTCCGCAAATCTTATACCGTAAGAATTGGTGTCCTAGATTCTATTCGAGATCATTGCATCCTACTATGGTCTCTAAACCCTATAGATCAATATGAGGTGATGCCCATATGTAAAGAGCCATGATACTCCCGACCATAATTGATCACACTATACTTAAGTTGTCGTTACTACTTAAATTGTAATAAAAGGGAAAAGATACTGAGTAATACTAAATAAAACTAGAAAAAATTGTGCTAAAAACTCTTAAAAGGATGTATTCATTTGTGTTGATCAACTATATGTAAATTTTCTTTACTATTTTAGTGTAATTTATCTTTTTTTTCTTCAAATCACATACAAAGAAATAGGGAAATTAAGTTGGATAAGTGTGTAGTTTTACACAACTATCAACATATACAAAAAAGATAAATAACTTTTCAAGACCCACCTTCACTAGTTGAATATAATCTAGTAATATATTTAATATGTTTTACTAAAGTTGGTTTTTAATATCATGGGGGTTTCTTATTTCAATAAAAGAGTAGTAAAAAACTTCAAGTCCGATTTTGCAGCTGCAATGATTAGAATGGGAGATATTGCGTCGTTAACAGGTTCCGATGGCGAAATAAGGAAGATATGTAGTGCCATTAATTCATCATGATATCCCTTTTTCAAGCATCCAGTCATTTATTTATTTATTTATTTTCTCATTCTTATTTAGTGCAACTGTGTGAGTAGATTTTCTAAATCAGTTTCCATATTCTTTTCCATTTGTTAAATTATTTTGGGAGGATTCATGATTGTTTCAGTACTTTTGCATTGAACATTTATACTAAGGCAACTACGAAACGGGCCACGTCGAATACAACTGACGACATGAACTACGTTAACATTTGGGTTTTCTCACAGTTGATGCTCCCTAACTCAGGGACTACAGATTGACTAAGTGGTTAACAAGTGCTTCCTTTGTAAGTATGAGATCCTAGGTTCCTATCCCATAAAAAAATACTTGTTTTTTTAAGCTATATTTATTGCTTGTCTTACAATAAATGGTTTTGCATTTTGTTTTTGTTTTTTTCGCAATAGTCATATAAAATTAAATTTCTTTACAAAAAATAGTAATGGATTAATAAATTCTTTTTATGGACTGTTTATTGACTAATAGTAATATTATAAATAATAATGATATTGTGAATGTCATAAGCATTTTGGTTTTGTGAAAATGAGTGGACATATTAGCTAATTATTTATATTGAAAAGGTCTCTCTTCTTTTTTTTTTCCATTTTTATAGATACTAAATGAAACAATCTTGTAATTGAATGAGGGTTGCTTTAAATGCCATTGTCATTGGGGTAAAAGACTGATCTCAATTCTTTTAATACCTCATACTAAAAGAAGCCAAAGAAGTTCAAAGACTTTCAAGAAAGAGTAACAACTTACATTGCCTAAGAAGATTTTAACCCTACTCAAAAGATTCACAATGGGTTTTTGTGTGGTGGCTATTATCATGTAGTAGGATTATTATATTACCAATCATTAATCTACACTTTACTAGTAATTATCTAAGTTCTATTACTACTTAATTAATCTAGCTAAAATTGGTGTTCAATCTTAATTGCATAAAGTTTGGGGCAAGTATTAGGACTTGGTGGCCTAATCCACAAATCTTACATCATAAGAATTAGGAGTCCTAAATTCTATCTAAGATCTTTGCATCCTACTATGGTTGCTAAACCTTGTAGGTCAATCGGGAGTGATGCCCACATGTGGAGAGCCATGGTACCCCTCGTGATAACTAATCACTCTACACTTAAGTTGTCTTTACTACTCCTGGAACTATCTAAAATTTCGTTTTTACACAAGACAATATTGATGAATCAATTATAACAACTTTATCAAGTAGTCACACAACTCATTCACCTACTGAGCTTAAAACATCATATTCATGGAAGATATAGCATTAGTTACAAGTACACAAGAATATAAAGTAAACATTGCATTAAACATCAAAGTAATGAGTAAGAATTACAAAACCAGACTCTAAAGCTAGCACTAATGAAACCCATAAGAAAAATAGAGAGAAAATAGCGTTCTAAAATCCTAAAAATGGAATGAATGTCATTCTATTCTCTTTGGGAAGAAAATGTGTGTTTTTATAATCAAGCACTATTGACTTTAATGTTAATTAATCTACCATCTAGTCAGTTAGACAATTATCAACCCTTTGATTGTTCCTTCGTTTAATAAATGTTGTGTTTTGCTAAAACCCTAATTAGATTTTTGCTCTATCGACCGATTCAGTAGATATTATTGTTTAGTTGGTAAGAGAGGGAATCGATTATGTGGATTTTTTTCACTCCATCATCTTTCTTAGCATTCGCTTGGCTTCAACGAATAGTTCATATTCAATGGTTATTGTCTAACCAATATTCCTCAGAACTTAATTTCTTACATTTTCTTCTAGGTAGCCAAACATTGGGGGCTACCATTCAAATGATAGCCTCTAAACTTGCAATAAAAGGGGAAGATATTGAGTATTACCCAATATAAACTAGATACAATTATGTGAAAACTCGTAAAATTATGTATTCATTTATGTTAATCAATTGTATGGGATTTCTATACTATTTTAGTGTAATTTAACATTTTTTTCCTCAATCACATACAACAAAATAAGGATTAAGTTGGATAAGTGTGTAGTTTTACACAATTATCAGTATATATAAGAAAGATAAATAACTTTTCAAGACTCACCTCCATTGGTTGAATATAATTTGGTATATATTTAAACCTGTTTTACTAAAATTAGTTTTTAATTTCATGGGTATTTCTTATGTCGTAAAACAGCAGTCAAAGACTCAAGTGTGATAACAAAAAGGGAAGGTGAATCATTTTAACAAAGATATGAAAGGTAAGAATACAAGGCATTACAAAGTAATTATTGACATTTAATACAACTAATTTTGGTCATGGTAAATATTTCCATTCACAATTACAAAACGAACCAAAGAATACACTATGTTGAAATATTTTTAGACAAAAACTAGATAACTAAAGTTGAATATGAATATTATTATGAAGCTATCATCAAGGAAGATGAAATTTCAAATTCAAATCTAATCATTGCAATTAATATATAAATACAAGTCTAGCAAGAATAGGAACGACTTGAAGATATAGAGAACACAGAATAAGAACAGAGCAATTGAAGCAATCTAGTGTTATTTTTATTATATTTTCTTAAAACATTAATCTTATGGAGGAGTCAATATTTGTTTTCCTCATAACTAATACTTCTTTTTAGAAAGCTATAATTATAGTGAGAGTTTTCTATTCACTATAGTTTTATGTAATTAGCTTTGGGAGGAGCTAAATGAGACAAATCTATAGTGTTTAGGCTATGTTAAGACAAATTTATTGTAATTCTCAAAAGATTTAATCATTTGATATAATGAAACAATAGGTGAAGATTATTAGGTTTCCAGCAAGTGGAGGCTAAAAGAATGAATTATTGCATAAGGCGAAACCACTATAAGTCTTTGTCTAATGTTCTTATCTCTTATTCTCTTTGCTTTTACCTATTTTATTTTTGTTGTATACTTAATTAAATTCTACCCATACTAATCAAAAGGGGCAACTTCTAAAATATTTTTAAAAAGCTTTTTTAAAACTTTAAGTAATCAATTCACTCCCCTCTTGATTACTAACTAGGACCAACAAAAAGCCTCCTCCTGCATGACGACATGATATCCCTTTTTCAAGCATCCAGTCATTTATTTATTTATTTATTTTTCATTCTTATTTAGTGCAACTGTGTGAGTAGATTTTCTAAATCAGTTGTCCATATTCTTTTCCATTTGTTAAATTATTTTGGGAGGATTCATGATTGTTTCAGTACTTTGCATTGAACATTTATACTAAGGCAATACGAAACGGGCCACGTCGAATACAACTGACGACATGAACTACGTTAACATTTGGGTTTTCTCACAGTTGATGCTCCCTAACTCAGGGACTACAGATTGACTAAGTGGTTAACAAGTGCTTCTTTGTAAGTATGAGATCCTAGGTTCCTATCCATAAAAAATACTTTGTTTTTTTAAGCTATATTTATTGCTTGTCTTACAATAAATGGTTTGCATTTTGTTTTTGTTTTTTCGCAATAGTCAATAAAATTAAATTTCTTTACAAAAAATAGTAATGGATTAATATAAATTCTTTTTATGGACTGTTTATTGACTAATAGTAATATTATAAATAATAATGATATTGTGAATGTCATAAGCATTTTGGTTTTGTGAAAATGAGTGGTACATATTAGCTAATTATTTATATTGAAAAGGTCTCTTCTTTTTTTTCCATTTTTATAGATACTAAATGAAACAATCTTGTAATTGAATGAGGGTTGCTTTAAATGCCATTGTCATTGGGGTAAAAGACTGATCTCAATTCTTTTAATACCTCATACTAAAGAAGCCAAAGAAGTTCAAAGACTTTCAAGAAAGAGTAACAAACTTACATTGCCTAAGAAGATTTTAACCCTACTCAAAAGATTCACAATGGGTTTTTGTGTGGTGGCTATTATCATGTAGTAGGATTATTATATTACCAATCATTAATCTACACTTTACTAGTAATTATCTAAGTTCTATTACTACTTAATTAATCTAGCTAAAATTGGTGTTCAATCTTAATTGCATAAAGTTTGGGGCAAGTATTAGGACTATGGTGGCCTAATCCACAAATCTTACATCATAAGAATTAGGAGTCCTAAATTCTATCTAAGATCTTTGCATCCTACTATGGTTGCTAAACCTTGTAGGTCAATCGGGAGTGATGCCCACATGTGGAGAGCCATGGTACTCCTCGTGATAACTAATCACTCTACACTTAAGTTGTCTTTACTACTCCCTGGAACTATCTAAAATTTCGTTTTTACACAAGACAATATTGATGAATCAATTATAACAACTTTATCAAGTAGTCACACAACCTCATTCACCTACTGAGCTTAAAACATCATATTCATGGAAAGATATAGCATTAGTTACAAGTAACACAAGAATATAAAGTAACATTGCATTAAACATCAAAAGTAATGAGTAAGAATTACAAAACCAGACTCTAAAAGCTAGCACTAATGAAACCCATAAGAAAAATAGAGAGAAAATAGCGTTCTAAAATCTCAAAAATGGAATGAATGTCATCTATTCTCTTTGAGAAGAAAATGTGTGTTTTTATAATCAAGCACTATTGACTTAATGTTAATTAATCTACCATCTAGTCAGTAGACACATATCAACCCTTTGATTGTTCCTTCGTTTAATAAATGTTGTGTTTTGCTAAAACCCTAATTAGATTTTTTGCTCTATCGACCGATCAGTAGATATTATTGTTTAGTTGGTAAGAGAGGGAATCGATTATGTGGATTTTTTTCACTCCATCATCTTTCTTAGCATTCGCTTGGCTTCAACGAATAGTTCATATTCAATGGTTATTGTCTAACCAATATTCCTCAGAACTTAATTTCTTACATTTTCTTCTAGGTAGCCAAACATTGGGGGCTACCATTCAAATGATAGCCTCTAAACTTGCAATAAAAGGGGAAGATATTGAGTATTACCCAATAAAACTAGATACAATTATGTGAAAACTCGTAAAATTATGTATTCATTTATGTTAATCAATTGTATGGGATTTCTATACTATTTTAGTGTAATTTAACATTTTTTTCCTCAAATCACATACAACAAAATAAGGAATTAAGTTGGATAAGTGTGTAGTTTTACACAATAATCAGTATATATAAGAAAGATAAATAACTTTTCAAGACTCACCTCCATTGGTTGAATATAATTTGGTAATATATTTAACCTGTTTTACTAAAATTAGTTTTTAATTTCATGGTATTTCTTATTGTCGTAAAACAGCAGTCAAAAGACTCAAGTGTGATAACAAAAAGGGAAGGTGAATCATTTTAACAAAGATATGAAAGGTAAGAATACAAGGCATTACAAAGTAATTATTGACATTTAATACAACTAATTTTGGTCATGGTAAAATATTTCCATTCACAATTACAAAACGAACCAAAGAATACACTATGTTGAAATATTTTTAGACAAAAACTAGATAACTAAAGTTGAATAGAATATTATTATGAAGCTATCATCAAGGAAGATGAAATTCAAATTCAATCTAATCATTGCAATTAATATATAAATACAAGTCTAGCAAGAATAGGAACGACTTGAAGATTATAGGAACACAAGAATAAGAACAAGAGCAATTGAAGCAATCTAGTGTTATTTTTATTATATTTTCTTAAAACATTAATCTTATGGAGGAGTCAATATTTGTTTTCCTCATAACTAATACTTCTTTTTAGAAAGCTATAATTATAGTGAGAGTTTTCTATTCACTATAGTTTTATGTAATTAGCTTTGGGAGGAGCTAAATGAGACAAATCTATAGTGTTTAGGCTATGTTAAGACAATTATTGTAATTCTCAAAAGATTTAATCATTTGATATAATGAAACAATAGGTGAAGATTATTAGGTTTCTAGCAAGTGGAGGCTAAAAGAATGAATTATTGCATAAGGCGAAACCACTATAAGTCTTTGTCTAATGTTCTTATCTCTTATTCTCTTTGCTTTTACACTATTTTATTTTTGTTGTATACTTAATTAATTCTACCCATACTAATCAAAAGGGGCAACTTCTAAAATATTTTAAAAAGCTTTTTAAAACTTTAAGTAATCAATTCACTCCCCTCTTGATTACTAACTAGGACCAACAAAAAGCCTCCTCCTGCATGACCACCCCCCCCCCCCCCCCCCCCCCCCCCCCCCCCCCCCCCCCCCCCCCCCCCCCCCCCCCCCCCTTTCATACTAAGTTACGCCTAGGTTAGCTATGAGAGCGGTGACCCTATAGTTAAAGAATTATAGCTCTTAACATAACCACTCTACCTCAACTTGTGTTTTCATTGGCGACTCATCCACATCAGCCACTTTCATCAAGAACTCTTTCGAAAAACTTGCAACCCCTCTTTAGCTTCCTTTGCCTCTGAATAGAAGCACAATGTCCATCAATCAGAGTTTCATTTTTTGGAAAGCATAATATCTTTATCAAATTGGGGCCTACTATACTTAATTCTCATTTGCCTACCAATTCGTAAGTGTGGCATGGACTCTACTAGCAATTGCATAAAAAAAGGGAAAAAGCAATGAGTTAATGAAAGTAAATTATCTCATAAAAACAAAATGAAATTTAAGAATTAGGACCCTTCCTTCAATTATGTGTTATCTTAAGTGGCATTACAAACAACAACTTAGGCATAGACTTTACCTTTATCCTCCTTTTCTTAGTGGTATCATCTTTTTTTCCCCTAAGAAAAATTCACCATACCTTAGGCATCAAAGGAGTCCCTCTCCTTCATGACCTTGATCAGTAGGCTTGCTATCTTTGGAATCCTTTAGCATCAATTAAAGGTTTGCACCAATTAGTGTTACCTAATGATTCCAGAAGTATTACTCCTTGTTAAAACTTGATTATAATAAATTTATCCTTTCACTCCTTCACCAAGGGTGGTAAGCCTTACCAATAACTTCACCTCACCTCAACTTGTCAAATAATACCACTTAGGGGCATAACTAATATTATGACATAAAAGAATTGAAAAGATTATACCATAGGCACTAAATTGAAAGACTTGTAAAGTACCTTGAATGCCATAGGAATCTGATAAATTTTTGAACTAGTAATATGAGTTTTACTCAATGGTATTTAAAAAATTTTTTCATGAAATTGGAAAATTAAAGCTACAACCCAAACTCGAGGTAGTGGTAATGTAATAAAGGGGAAAAGTAGTTATTGTTCATTAGCCTCATTCTTTCATTAGAGGTTGCTAGCCAAATGCTCCATCCATTAGGGAAAAGGGGCAAAACATAACTACATTGCATCCACCCTTTTCCTCTAATAAACTAATAAGCTACTTTGTTTGGCATTGAAACCTCAATAAGCCCACTATATGGGAACCACAAGCTTGCTATCTTCCTTGTCATCTAGGTATAATCATTATAAACCTAGCTAACCACAAAAGTGCCATTACTTTTTAGTAGCCACCTATCTACTGCCCTACTTCCCTCTCCTATCTGCATCATTTTCACCATCTCAACCAAGGGGATACCCTTGAAGGGCTAACTACCACCATCATTGCCTCCATGGGGGGAGTGGTCCCTTAGGAGCTTTGTAATCTTACCAAAATTGCCTATGGTAAGGGGAAATGAAAGATGATGAAGATGCTACTTCCTCCATGACTTGCTGTTTTAATTCTTCTAAGGTCAAATAAAATATTTGAGCGGTCGCTGAAGGAAGAAAAAACCTAAGTTTCCCAAAGAAAAGAAGAGAAATGCTAGAGAAGAAATATTGTAAATAGTGATAGCATTGAAGCCAAAGGTCTTCATTTATAATATGGCATGTCTATGAAGTGGCAGTTTATAGGAAAAAAGGATAAGAGATGTGATTGCCATTGTGCGAAGCCTTAGGTGTATGAGATAACTTGAGATTTGTCCACATGTCTTTACAAGGAAACAAATAGCTAAGATTGACTACTTAAAAAAAGTCCCTGCTTAGTCATGCTCTATCCTACACCAACATTTTTTTTTTTTTTTAATTAAATGCACCAATTAACATGAACAAAAGCAAATCAATTATGTCTCATAATGCATGCTAGACAATTGAAATTTTCAAAATAAATGATAATTGCTAGGGGAAGCACAATCACGAGTGAAGTGTACTTAACAAGACCCCTTCTTCCTACTTTCTCTAAGGGGTAGAGCCAAAAACCTAAATTTGACAACTTTACTTTCTTAGTTCACTCCACCCCAATACATTAGGGAGGGGTATGGCAAAGACCTATTCAATTTCACTCACCAGGCTCGCTACACTCCTATATCTACTTAGGAGTACGATGATGTTTTACTCAAACTCTTCTTATTAGCTAAGCTCACCTCAAATGTCACTACTCTCAAATTAAGATTAGATTGGTACCACTTGGGCATGTCTTTATTATGCAATTCTCCTTAAAGTTGATGAGCAGTGATGTGTGAAAAAAAATGGAAATCTTTTTTTTTAAATTTTTTTTTTTTTTTATATTGGATTTTTTTGCATAAGTTTTGGAAAAGTTTCCCACAAAAGGGCTTTCTATGCATCCCATTTGGTAAAATTTTGCCACTTAACAAATAAATGGGTGGAAATATTTCCTCCCCCTTTGTTTTGGGGGGCGGTATCCCCACTTATCCCTTTAAAAAAACCCAAATTCCCCCCTAAAAATGGGAGTTTTGTTGCTTTTTTTGAAAAAAAAAAAAAATAAAACAAAAGGAGTGTTCACTATTAGAAAAATTTTTCACCATTTTTTAAGGGCAAAATTTAGAAAAAAATATGTAGTACTAATTCTTTCTACAAAACATGAGGAGCAAAGCTAGCCCCTTCTTCTCTCTCACTTTCCTAGGCATTTTTAAAATTACCCACCCTGTACATCTCCTCTCCTTAAACCCCCAAAATTAGTTTTTTATTGTGGGTAAAATTCGTTCCTCTTTCTAGGACTACAATTTCTTTTGAATTTAAAAAGAGTGTTAAATCAAAACATAAAATTTTAAGTCTAAGGGAGGGTGAGAACCCAAAAAAAGGGGTTTAAAAAAGAAAAAAAATTTTAAAAAGGTAGTTTTTGGGTTTTTTTTGGGAAAAAAATAAGAAAGGGAAAACAAAAAAGCTGTGCAATGCAAGCAAAGGAATTTTAAATACGTTCCTATGTTTGATATTTAATTTTAAGAAAAAAAAAACTTTTTTTGCAAATTTTTTTTCCTATTATACACAAGTCCTAACAGTGATTTTGGTAAGTTTTTATTTTTATATCATTTTGCATTTTTATACCCACTTTTCTTTTAAAAACTTAGTTGCTACCACCAAAAACACCCACTATAAAAATATCACCATTTTTACCCCCTTCCCAACAAAACCATTATAAATGATGGGGGTGATAACGTTAAAAGGGGTTGGAATGAGGTGTTATAAAGCCTTTTATGGTTGTATTTAGTGGTGAGGGTTTTTGGGGAAGACAAAAACTTTTAAAAAAATTTAAAAGATATTCAGTAGTAGTATTTTTAAAAAGGGTTTTTTTGGTGTAGAAAATGATGGTAGGAAAGGGTTTTAAAAAAAAGCAATTTTTTTAAAATTAAAGGTGGGGGCAGGGGGTTATAATATGGGATGGTATGGGGTGTGTGTGTGGGGTTTTGAGAGGGAGAGGGGAAAAGATTTATATTTTTATTTTGCTATTCCCATTATGGGGGTTTGGTTAACTTTGTAAATTTTTTTTCTTTCCCCTTTCTTTAACCTTTTTTAAGGGTTTTTGCATGCTTATATTTTTATTCATTTTTTTTTAAATTTTATTTTATTTTATCCTCTATTATTATCATCAAAGATTTTTTTGTTTTTTTTTCCCCCTTATTATTGTTTCATAACAAATATCGATAATTTACTTTATTCGTTTTTTTTTGGGTTTTTTTTATTTTATTTTTTATTTTTATCATCAAATTGTTGTTTTTTTTTCCCATTACTGTTAAATTTTCATAACAAATACAAATAGCATACATTTGTATTCTAGATATCTTCTTTTTTGTAACCCCAAATTTCAATTTTTTTTTGATTATTTAATCATTAAAACTATTTATTTTTTTTTTTCAATTTTTATTATTGTTAGATTTTTTTTTTACTATTTTTTTCCTAGTTGCTTAAAAAATATCTCTACAAACCCCAGAATAACCATACAAGGAAGGCAAAACAAATCTTATTTTTTAACTAGGAAAATTTAAAAAGGACAACTGATGAAATTGACTCAAGTTACATAATGTGATACCATACGGGAAAGAGACCAATAAAACACAACATGGTGGGAAAATGACAAGTGGCAAAAAAATTAAAAGGGGGAAATCAAGAATTTTTCCAAATTTTATCTCTATATTATATGTACCACGTATATATGAAATGTACCACTCCCTTTATTCGTTCATAACGTATTTAGTTTAGACATCTAGTTTTCCTTTTCATATATCTTCTATTTTTTTATAACTTTTGTTCATTGTATGTCATGTTATATGCATATAAAATTTAAGAATTATTATAATCGTTTTTGTTATTGTATCGCTCCTCACTATGGGTTTAGTAAGACTTTCAATTTTAGCTATGTATTTTGTTATTTTATTTCATAATGAATTATAAATATTTATTTATCTCTTTATTTTACTTTTTGCATTATTTATTTTTTAATTCATGGTTATAATTAGTTTGCATATCTTATAGATATAACTAGTCAATATTATAAGATGTTTCATTTTACGGTTAGATGCATACCTATTAGTAATTTGCTATTGTAATATCTTAGTCTCCTAAACAAAATAAGGCTTTATAGTAATATTTTATCTTCAAATTAGACATAAAATAAAATTTTGAAATGTAATTTTGTAACATTCAACAACTTCAAAAATATAAAAACTACAATCCACCATTGTGTAACAAATGATCACCTTAGGAGGGAAACTTAAGTAGTCTTCTACCTATACTCTTCACTATCACTATCTTACACATTTTCTTAGATTCCTTATAAATCATGAATCTAACTTTAATACCACTTAAAACGTTTTGAAGGATATAAAGAGTCTACCACATACTCATACTGAAAAGGCTCTAACTATAAGTATACTACTTTTAAGATAATACACACTTTCAATCATTAATATCTTCTATTACAATAATTTAAAACTCCATAATTATAATTTATAAAAGAACTAAACTACTTAATTCATAGTACATTGACCGTTAACACTGCTAATCTACTATAAACATCCATAAAGGCATCTCATACCACCAGTAAAAATCAACTATAGCTTCCTTCTAGCACATAAGTTGGTATCCCAATAACAACCTCTAGTCAACAACCTATTGATCCAAAATGTATGCATGCGCTGTCATCAACACATAATCTACCACATCATTCTAGATCACTACTCCACTTAAGAATACAAAGCTACCAATTCTTCAACACCATATCCGATCACTTAAACTACTAAATCTTTTAACCTCAACCAAGTACAAATGGCACAACATTTAAAGTTCCAATATACTTTAAGCTCACTTAACTTCTAACCTAACAAGTTTGACAAATATGGTAGTTACATATCTAAGTCGTGCTCAGCAACCTCATATTGAGACAACAATTGATAACGCCTAATGACACATAATCACAAGTAAGTAAATTCCTATTGGTGTAATAAATTGATATTCCTATGTCTAAACATTGATCTTTCCTTCTCACTTCAGTAGGCGCATAAGGACTTAAAAAGATCATTAAGACCTTTTATAGGATAAAGTAGATGTAGCTAAATAAGCCCAATCAAACAAATAAAATGGTAAGCGACTGGCTAAGGCAATAGAACAAATTACTTGGTCAATGGAAGCTTTTAATGTAGTTGACCATGTTGCTCCTTAATAGACCCTAGGTTAGAAAGCTCACTCTAAAACAAACCCTAACCTAATTTTCTCCCAAATTCATCCTCCAAAATTACCCTCCACAAATATTACTTCAATTTCAAATGCCATAACATGAGTATATCTTTAGAAACATATAATTACATATCCTTAGTTTTAAAGAACATTAAAATGAAACTTTTTAAGTTGTTTTTCAACTTCTCCAACAAAACCCCCCAAAATTATACTTCAATCCCCATTAAATTCAACCTTATTTTATAGTTATCTTTGATTGATACTAAATGGTAAGAGTAAGATTAGACAAAATACCTTTTTTTTGTAACCTTATTTTATGGTTATCTTTAATCAATACTAAATGGTAAGAGTAAGATTAAACAACATAAAATTTGTTCATTCTTTAACAATTATGCAAACACTTCCACACATACATAAGCACTATCAATTCTTACATCTTAATCCCTCATTGATTCCTTTAAAACTTAAATCTTAGTATAAGAATCTGGTAAAATTCCTACACTTATAGTAGGAATATACTTACCACACTTTCAATTGTCATCCTTTGCACCAACTTGATACTTTGCCCTAAATTTGTGGGATTATTATGTTAAGTGTTAAGTTCTCTACTATTGGTTTTGATGATAATAAAACAATTAAATATTTTACTAGTAAGGCTACAAAGTGTATAGATTAAATGGAAATAGAATAGCTTAGAGAATACATTAGAAGCTATTTTGGAATTTAAGAATGAAGATATTCAAAGAATGTGTGAAAATGAAATTATGAAATTTGAACAAAACGTTTCATTCTAGCTTAAGTTGGACAACAACAAAATTGGATTGAAGGCCTAACTCCACTTATTAGAAGTATTTGGGAAATATGTCCAATTCCATTCCGCTAAAGTTGGTTCATGAATCCATGGAGATTAATTTTAAAGAGTTTTTTATTTATATTTATTTTTATTAAGAACAGTTTGTTTGTATTTCTTTATTTAAGATTTACATGGTACATGAGCATAGATATTTATAGAGAATTAGAAGAAGGTATTGCTACTCTTTAAACTCAATAAGATTTGACCAAGCTTATGGATAAGGATGGAATTTAAAGATATTTTTTAGTTGATAATGTCACAATATCTATTTGAAATTCAAATTAGAAGTTCCAAGTTTATCTACAAGTAATGAGGAAGTCTTAAACTTAACGACCAAATTTTATTTGATGAAATATATGCTCAACAAATCAAAATATCAAGCTATAGTAAGCAATGTTCAAATTTTGAAAGAAAAAATCAAGTCCAAGATTTGAGGATATCAACCTTAATGAATAATTAAAAATAGACTTGAAGAGATACATTGATTGTTTAGAGGCTAAGGATCAAAGATGCATATACATAGATAATTAAAAAAAAAAAAATCTAAAGATAAAGAGAACAACACACAAAAGAATTACATTCTATTGAAGCCTCAAAGACTTCCTTAGAGAGTACTTTGCACTACTTTAGTATTTACTTTAATGTTTTGTTTTTAAGTGCAAAAACTATTTGGGATTTTTATCGTTATTTTCCTTGAGATTTTTTATTTCTTAAAAGGTTGACAGTTATTGTTGAGAGAAGTTATAGTGTTTCTCTATAGTTCTGTAGATTAGCCAAATTGTGGGCTAAAGAGGTAGAGTAGAGATTGTTAAATGCTAAGTATTTGGTAAAGTTGGATTAGTAGAATGATACCAATGTGGATGACCAAGTCCCTAGTAGTGGAGCTAGAAAAAAGGATCGACGCACAAGGTGAAATCTCTATAAAATTCTACGTTTGATCTTCTTTTCCTATCTCTTTAATTTTTGTTGTTCATTTAGTTAATTATTATGCATTATTGTTTAACATTTAACAAGGATCTCAAGCCAACTAGAATATCTTAAGGGGTTTAATCCTTTGTTTAAAGTAATTTCAAAAAGTTAAAAAATTATATATATATCAATTCAAACCAATCCTCCACATACCCCTCCCCCCGTCTCTTTCTTGACATCTAAATTGGGACCTACATTTTGGTATCAAAACCACACTCTAATATCATTTAGAGTTAAGATCAAATGGTTGAAAGTAGTCATCTAATTGTTTAATCAGGTAAAGCTCCATTTTTTTACGATACCGATTACCCCTATTGGGAATACAGGATGGAGACATATGTGCAAGCATTTGATTTCCAAACTTATATTATAATTCAAACTAGAAATCTTAAAGTTCTAGATCTAATTGTGCATTTGGAAGATATTGAAAAAGATGGACATAATTCAAAGGTTAAGAATTTTCTTTTATCTACAATTACACGAGCTAAGTTTTATCTATTCTCTTGTTGTAAAACAGCTAAGGAAATCTAGGATATGCTAAAACAAACATATGAAGGCACGAAGTCAATCAAGGAAATAAGGATTAACTCACTGATGTAGTAATATGAAACTTTCAAAGTGTTATTGGATGAGGAAATTAAAGATTCATTAAGCAGATTCACTACAATTACTAATGAGCTCTCTTCTCTTGGTAAAAATATTGATAATATAGAGTTAGTTCATAAAATGCTAAGAGTTCTTCCCAAAGTGTGGAATGCACAGAAAACTGCAATAGAGGAAGTGTGTGACATGAAGAAGTTGACCTTGAGCCAGTTGCATAGCAAATTAATGGCATATGAAGCTGACTTCCTAAAGGTAGAGAGTACCTTAGAGGAACTTAAAAGGAGATCCATTGCATTCAAAGCTCAGGACTTAGAGAATGACTCAAATGATGAAGAGTTATCTAGTGATGATATAAATTACTCAAAAAAAAGAGGTAAGAAGTCATTTTCTAGAAGGTTTAAGACTAACAAAAGTAGTATTGCTATAGTAAAGGAATTAAAAAAAGAGGGAGAAAAAAAGGAGCTTGTGTGCTACATGTGTAAGAAACTTAAGCACATCAAAATATAAGTGTCTAGTCCTCATTAAGAAACTAGAGAAGTATAAGAAAAGAATCAAGTCTTTACTTACAACATAAAGTGATCTAGATGAGTTAAAGAATAAGTTAAAACCTACTAATGATGAAATTGAAGAAGCAAACATCTGTGTGATGGCACTATCAAAGGTAACTTTAGAACTTGAAACTAAATGTGAATTTGAGGATAAATTACCTGATGATATTTATGCTAAAATAAGTAAAGTATTAAAAGTTTTTTCTTGGGCTAACAAAAAGATTTCAAAAGTAGATGCAAAAAATAAAGCCTTAAGAGAAGAAAAAGAATACTCTAGCACAAACTAATAAGCTTCTAGTAGATGAGAATGATATTTTCAAGAATGATAACAAAGGCTTATTTATAGCGAGGAAAGCTTTAGTAAATGAAAACCTAGTTCTGAAGAAAGAAATGAAAGGGTTAATAGTACAAGTAAATGAGTTATCAAGATCAATTGAAAATATGTTTCAAAAGTTTAATGAGAGTAATAGAATACTTCAAATGTTGATTTCTTCACAATGTGTGGATCAATCTAAAAACAGATTGGGCTAAAATAAGGTAGAATTGTCCAATACAAATAAAATAATTTTTGTTGAACCCAAAATGGAACTAATCAAAGAAAATGTTAACGATAATAAAAACATAAAAGGAAAAGGAGAAGTTGTGGGTGTTGAGGAACATAAAGTGATCATAAAAAGGTACCCTAAACAAAACAAGAGTGTCCTATCAAAGGATAGGTTAGAGGATACTATAGAGAGTACATTAGAAGATACCTTAACCAAAACCAAGGAAGAATTGTAAATAATAAGTATAATCCTCAAAAACCTTATGCTTGTTTCTTTTGTAACAAGTTAAGAGATATCGAAAAATGTTGTTTTTACAAGAATTCTAAACTCAACAGTCATCAAGTGAAGAATTAAAACACAAGCTTGAATTTTAATGGACCCAAGCTTCATTGGGTTTGTAAACAAGTTTGATTTGCTTATGATGTGTGCAAGAACTTAAAGCAAAGCTAAAAGAAACTTAGTAACTCGATAGTGGTTGTTCGACGCATATGACCAATAATGCTTCGTTGTTTACAAATTTAGAATGGAATGAAAATGGTTACGCAAAGTTTAGCGACAATAGTAGAGGTAAAATAGCTATAACGAAACCTATCCAATTAAATAGACCCTATGCTCATCTAATTAGATCTGACTTGTAGTTGGAAATTCGTTTGATTTTTTGGAGTCAAAGTTTTTGGGAAAATTGAATTCAAAGGACGATGCTAATTTAATAGCCTTAAGAGAAGAAAAAGAATACTCTAGCACAAACTAATAAGCTTCTAGTAGATGAGAATGATATTTTCAAGAATGATAACAAGGCTTATTTATAGCGAGGAAAGCTTTAGTAAATGAAAACCTAGTTCTGAAGAAAGAAATGAAAGGGTTAATAGTACAAGTAAATGAGTTATCAAGATCAATTGAAAATATGTTTCAAAAGTTTAATGAGAGTAATAGAATACTTCAAATGTTGATTTCTTCACAATGTGTGGATCAATCTAAAAACAGATTGGGCTAAAATAAGGTAGAATTGTCCAATACAAATAAAATAATTTTTGTTGAACCCAAAATGGAACTAATCAAAGAAAATGTTAACGATAATAAAAACATAAAAGGAAAAGGAGAAGTTGTGGGTGTTGAGGACATAAAGTGATCATCAAAAGGTACCCTAAACAAAACAAGAAGTGTCCTATCAAAGGATAGGTTAGAGGATACTATAGAGAGTACATTAGAAGATACCTTAACCAAAACCAAGGAAGAATTGTAAATAATAAGTATAATCCTCAAAAACCTTATGCTTGTTTCTTTTGTAACAAGTTAAGAGATATCGAAAAATGTGTTTTTACAAGAATTCTAAACTCAACAGTCATCAAGTGAAGAATTAAAACACAAGCTTGAATTTTAATGGACCCAAGCTTCATTGGGTTTGTAAACAAGTTTGATTTGCTTATGATGTGTGCAAGAACTTAAAGCAAAGCTAAAAGAAACTTAGTAACTCGATAGTGGTTGTTCGACGCATATGACCAATAATGCTTCGTTGTTTACAAATTTAGAATGGAATGAAAATGGTTACGCAAAGTTTAGCGACAATAGTAGAGGTAAAATAGCTATAACAGGTACAATCGGCTTCCTCCTTATATAATCAACAATGTTTCTCTTGTGAAAGGTCTTAAGTATAATCTTTTAAGTATTAGTCAGTTGTGTGATAAAGTATATAAAATAATTTTTTAACAAAATAAATGTATAGGTGATGATATAAATGGTACTAAGTTGATTGAAGGTTTTTAGAAAATGAATGTATGTATGATAAAACCTTCTAAAGTAGATTTTGAAAAATGTTTTTTTAACTATGAATGATAATATTTCTTTATAACATAAGAAGTTATGTCGAGTCTAATTTTGAATTCCCATTCCTAATCCAATCTAAACTAGACCCTATGCTCATCTAATGTAGATCCTCGACTTGAGTTAGGAATTTCGTTTGATTTTTTGGAGTCGCCACCCAACTGTTGTTGGAAATATTGAATTAAGACTAAAGGAGCGGATTAGTCTTAATTTGGACCACTAGTCTTAAGAGAAGAAAAAGAATACTCTAGCACAAACTAATAAGCTTCTAGTAGATGAGAATGATATTTTCAAGAATGATAACAAAGGCTTATTTATAGCGAGGAAAGCTTTAGTAAATGAAAACCTAGTTCTGAAGAAAGAAATGAAAGGGTTAATAGTACAAGTAAATGAGTTATCAAGATCAATTGAAAATATGTTTCAAAAGTTTAATGAGAGTAATAGAATACTTCAAATGTTGATTTCTTCACAATGTGTGGATCAATCTAAAAACAGATTGGGCTAAAATAAGGTAGAATTGTCCAATACAAATAAAATAATTTTTGTTGAACCCAAAATGGAACTAATCAAAGAAAATGTTAACGATAATAAAAACATAAAAGGAAAAGGAGAAGTTGTGGGTGTTGAGGAACATAAAGTGATCATCAAAAGGTACCCTAAACAAAACAAGAAGTGTCCTATCAAAGGATAGGTTAGAGGATACTATAGAGAGTACATTAGAAGATACCTTAACCAAAACCAAGGAAGAATTGTAAATAATAAGTATAATCCTCAAAAACCTTATGCTTGTTTCTTTTGTAACAAGTTAAGAGATATCGAAAAATGTTGTTTTTACAAGAATTCTAAACTCAACAGTCATCAAGTGAAGAATTAAAACACAAGCTTGAATTTTAATGGACCCAAGCTTCATTGGGTTTGTAAACAAGTTTGATTTGCTTATGATGTGTGCAAGAACTTAAAGCAAAGCTAAAAGAAACTTAGTAACTCGATAGTGGTTGTTCGACGCATATGACCAATAATGCTTCGTTGTTTACAAATTTAGAATGGAATGAAAATGGTTACGCAAAGTTTAGCGACAATAGTAGAGGTAAAATAGCTATAAGGTAATCGGCTTTCCTCCTTATATAATCACAATGTTTCTCTTGTGAAAGGTCTTAAGTATAATCTTTTAAGTATTAGTCAGTTGTGTGATAAAGTATATAAAATAATTTTTAAAAAATAAATGTATAGGTGATGATATAAATGGTACTAAGTTGATTGAAGGTTTTTAGAAAATGAATGTATGTATGATAAAACCTTCTAAAGTAGATTTTGAAAAATGTTTTTAACTATGAATGATAATATTTCTTTATAACATAAGAAGTTATGTCGAGTCTAATTTTGAATTCCCATTCCTAATCCAATCTAAACTAGACCCTATGCTCATCTAATGTAGATCCTCGACTTGAGTTAGGAATTTCGTTTGATTTTTTGGAGTCGCCACCCAACTGTTGTTGGGAAATATTGAATTAAGACTAAAGGAGCGGATTAGTCTTAATTTGGACCACTAGTCCTTAAGAGAAGAAAAAGAATACTCTAGCACAAACTAATAAGCTTCTAGTAGATGAGAATGATATTTTCAAGAATGATAACAAAGGCTTATTTATAGCGAGGAAAGCTTTAGTAAATGAAAACCTAGTTCTGAAGAAAGAAATGAAAGGGTTAATAGTACAAGTAAATGAGTTATCAAGATCAATTGAAAATATGTTTCAAAAGTTTAATGAGAGTAATAGAATACTTCAAATGTTGATTTCTTCACAATGTGTGGATCAATCTAAAAACAGATTGGGCTAAAATAAGGTAGAATTGTCCAATACAAATAAAATAATTTTTGTTGAACCCAAAATGGAACTAATCAAAGAAAATGTTAACGATAATAAAAAACATAAAAGGAAAAGGAGAAGTTGTGGGTGTTGAGGAACATAAAGTGATCATCAAAAGGTACCCTAAACAAAACAAGAAGTGTCCTATCAAAGGATAGGTTAGAGGATACTATAGAGAGTACATTAGAAGATACCTTAACCAAAACCAAGGAAGAATTGTAAATAATAAGTATAATCCTCAAAAACCTTATGCTTGTTTCTTTTGTAACAAGTTAAGAGATATCGAAAAATGTTGTTTTTTACAAGAATTCTAAACTCAACAGTCATCAAGTGAAGAATTAAAACACAAGCTTGAATTTTAATGGACCCAAGCTTCATTGGGTTTGTAAACAAGTTTGATTTGCTTATGATGTGTGCAAGAACTTAAAGCAAAGCTAAAAGAAACTTAGTAACTCGATAGTGGTTGTTCGACGCATATTGACCAATAATGCTTCGTTGTTTACAAATTTAGAATGGAATGAAAATGGTTACGCAAAGTTTAGCGACAATAGTAGAGGTAAAATAGCTATAACAGGTACAATCGGCTTTCCTCCTTATATAATCAACAATGTTTCTCTTGTGAAAGGTCTTAAGTATAATCTTTTAAGTATTGTCAGTTGTGTGATAAAGTATATAAAATAATTTTTTAACAAAATAAATGTATAGGGTGATGATATATAAATGGTACTAAGTTGATTGAAGGTTTTTAGAAAATGAATGTATGTATGATAAAACCTTCTAAAGTAGATTTTGAAAAATGTTTTTTTAACTATGAATGATAATATTTCTTTATAACATAAGAAGTTATGTCGAGTCTAATTTTTGAATTCCCATTCCTAATCCAATCTAAACTAGACCCTATGCTCATCTAATGTAGATCTCGACTTGAGTTAGGAATTTCGTTTGATTTTTTGGAGTCGCCACCCAACTGTTGTTGGGAATATTGAATTAAGACTAAAGGAGCGGATTAGTCTTAATTTGGACCACTAGTCATCGTGATTTCCCCTTCTCGTTTTTGTGAAAAGAGGAAAAGGGAAAACCAGAGTTTCTAAGTCTGGAGGCTAACCTATTAAAACCTTTACGGTTACCACCTAATCTCCTGAAATTGATCTTATTTAGAAATGTGCTTCATTGTGTTTTTGTTACTTTTTATTATGTTTTTTTAGTTATTTTAAGAAAATGATTTTTCATTCATTTTATAGGTTGACCTGAATGGGTGCCTACGTACCTGCTACTCAGGATCAAACAAGCCGTAGTTCGCTTTTCTGAAAACTTTAAGTTTGTTTGTGAATTTTAATTTTGAAATCTCTTTTGCTTTATATTCTTACCATTTTTTGGATTTTTTTTTTCTAAAAAATCTAAGCCTAAGCTTTAATCTAATTTTTTAAAATGATTTTTAGGGAAAAACATCCATTTCGGATTTATTTTTGAGAAAAATGATTTTTCTAAGTTCTAAAACTCATTCATTTTTTCTTTTGAATTTTTATTAATTTTTATGATTTTCATCATTTTTATGATTTTCGTAGTTTTTTTATGATTTTTATTAAATTTTCTATAATTTTTGTGATTTTTTTTTAAAATTTTATCCTAAGTTAATATCTATCCTATTTTGAAATCTAAAGTTTTATTATTATTTTCCTAATTTTTTTTATTATTTTTCTACATTTTATATTTTTTTATTTTATTTTTTTTATTTTTTTTTTCTATTTTTTTTTTTTTTTAAATTTTTTATTTTTTTCTTTTTTTAAAAACAAAAAATCTAATTTTTCTTTTTCCTTTTTATTAAAAATAAAAATAAACAAAAAAATAAATAACAACTAACAAATAACAAATTATAAAAAAAAAATTAAATTGGGGAAAAAATTTACCCCGGCGATTGAGTTGATCTCTTTTTTTTCTTTGATTTATCTTTGGATTCGGCTTTATCTTGCATTAACTAGAAGTTTTTGAAAAAAAATGATCGTTTCCACCTTCGTCGGATTGCTCCGGCTTCTTCTCACATTTCCCGGGTGAGGAAGACGATCACGGTAACACTGTGTTTTCCCTTGGCCAATCACGCGCTCCACGTGGCAGTCCAGGGAAAAAGAAAAAAAATTTTTTGCCGAGCGAATGGGGGGGGGATTCGAACTCCGACCTCCCCTTCACACGTTCCCTATACCACGCACGAGCCCACTGAGCTGGCCTAATTTCCCGTTTTTCCCTTTAATCGAAAATTGCATATATGCAATGCGTTTTTTTCCATTTTTTTGTATTTTTTGAAATTTCAAAAATTTGTAAAAATTATTCATTTTTTATTTTTTCCATTTCTGAAATCATTTTTCAAAATGATTGTTTTCCTATTTATTTTTTTTTTTTTGGATTTTTTTATTTTTTATGCAAATTGGGGAAAAAATTTGGAAAAAAAATTAAAAATTGATTATTATGATTTTTTAATGTTTCCTAGGGCAAAAATGGGGTGTTTAAAAGTTAGAACACAAAAACTTTCATCAAAAGAAAATTATCAAAGAAGATTTAATTAATGGTTTACCAAAGAAAATATTAAAGAAGATTTCTTTGGTCTATTTTTAAAGAAAAAAAAAATGAATAAATTTTCAAAAAAAGTAAAAATGTTATTTCTAAAACGATAGTAGAGTTGCTTCACATTGCTTATTTGGTCCAACTTAGACATTAAATCTGGGGGAACAAATAGGACTTATGATTATTGATGATTTTCTAAGGTTTACTTAGGTGCTATTTTATGTCATAAAGTGAGCCTTTAGAAATTTAAATTTTTTTGTGAAAAAATTTTTAAAAAATGAAAAAGGCTTTCTATAAGAATTTTACGGACCGATCTGGAAAAAAATTTGAAAACCCTTTGATTTTATTATTTTTTTGGAGTTTGGCATCAATCCAATTTCTTCCTTCACCCACAACAAAATGGATAATAAAACATAAAAAAGAAAAATCAAACCGAAAAGGTTTTTATTAAACAAAAGTAGTGTAGCAGAATCTTTGGGTTGAAGAAATTTTTCTACAACATGCTACATCATTAATCATGTTTATTAGGGCCCCCTTGATAAATAAAAGATCTTATGAAATCTTCAAGAGTAGAAAACCAACTATTCAATTTTCATGTGCTTAGATGCAAGGCTTTGTAACAAAAACTAGTAAACTTTTGGGGAAATTTCAAGGGAAAGGGGGGCAAACAAGCATCTTCTTGGATTTTATATAAAATTCAAAGCTTTTTGAATTTTTAAAAAAGCCTAGGGAGAAAGAAGAGTATTAAAGTTATTTTTTATTGAAGAAAATCTAACAAACAATATGAATTCTCCCTTTTAGGAAAAGAACAAATGAGTGAGCAAAGAGAAGGAAGAAGAATAAGTTGAAATCCCTTGAACTTTCTCTAACCATTTTTTATCAATAGTCAAAACTTTTCAAATGGTTTAATAGACACTATACTAACCAATGTTGGAGAAGGTCAGAACCAAATTTAAAATGCTATTAGAGATAGATTGAACCTTTATAGCTAACTCAACATCCATCTAAGTCAACTAGAATACAAAAAAAAACCCCAATAATAAAGTCCAATGTTTTAATCCAAATAAGAACTAGACAAGTTAAAAAAAACAAGAAAAAAATTTGTTTTGATACCCAAATTTTGAATTGTCATTAGTTTTTAAAAGTTTTTGGGGATAATAATTAGATAAATGAACGTAAGAAAAAAATTGACCAATTCAAAAAACTAGGTATGAATTTTGTCCCTAACTTGAGGTAAATCATAATAGGAATTAAGTGGATTTTAAAAATAACTTAGATAAGAATGATAAAATAAAAAGAAATAAAGTTGGGTAGTGGCCAAAAAGGGAAATTTCAAGAGGAAGGGTTAACTTTGAAGAGACTTTTGGTCATTGCGGTTAAAGCTATTTGCTTAAATATAAAAATTGAAAAAAAAACAATTGAGAACATAGCTTTTAAAATTTTAAAAATATTCCCATAAAAGAAAAACAAAATGCCATAAATTTAATAACAAATCTTGTGCAACATCTTAGATCAAAGAGATTTCCATCAATTTATTCTGATCATATTTGTGGTGATATAAAAATGAATTATGCTATAGATATCAACATGCAAATAATTTTTCAAAAACCCTTAATGAAATTAATTTAAATTTATTAGAAAAGAAATTTTTTATGTAATCCTTTTGTTAAATATTTAATTTTTTTTTATTTTTAAAGTGTTAAATTATTTAACAAAAAAAATATTTAAAGTTAAATAGAATAAATAAATAAAATTTTAAGTTAACCTTTTTTTAAAATGTAAAATATCTTTCAAAGTGTGTGTTTTGCATGTTTTTATGAATTAGGATGCGCCACAAATCTTAGTGGGCCATTTTTTTTTTTTTTAATCCATGATTCAGATAGTGACTTTATCTTCCTTTTTTTCTATTTGTGTAAAACCCCTCTTCCCTAACACTACCTTTTTTTTCCCCTCCATATCTTCCCTTTTTTTACTTTTTAAAAATTTCTCTCAAACCATTTTTTAAACTTAAAAAACAAACCCGACGAACTTCTTTTCACAAGGCTCCATGAAAAATCTTAGCAAATCATGAACATAACCTTCAAAAACCAAAACCCTTTGAAAAAGCCCATTCAATCATTGAGAACCAATTGACTCAAACAATTCAAACCAAATCAAGAACCCTCTTAACTCCAACCTTGTTTTTGAAGAGAATATGCGAATTTGAAAGAACCCTATCAAAACCAAAACCCCAAAAAAAACTTCCCCCAAAACCCAAAAACTTCATTTCATAAAGTGGTGGAAAACATGAAGAGGGTGAAAAAGTTGAACAAGACAAATGAAGTGGAAAAATTAACAAATTGGGCTCACAAGGATCGGTCAAGAACCTACTATTCTTAAAGGAAATTTTGTTTGAATACAAAAAAATCACAATATTCAAAAAGCATTTTTGGAAACAAACAGGGAAGTGAAAACCTCTAGGAGTTGGGTTGAACAACCGCTATTGAAACTAAAAAACAAATGAAGGCTTCTTAAAGGAAGAAAAGGTTATTCCCAAAGGGTTTTGTTTGAGAGTTAAAAACAAAATATAAAGAAATCCATTGGGGTTTAAAGAAAAGGTAAGGTGTGGGTTTGAATACATTATTTGATTTTAGTTACCTTGGGAAAACAAAAATTTTACTGCAAAAAAATTTTAGATAAAATAGGGGCTCAAAATTTATGTATAGGGGGGAAGTGGTATATGTGAACTAGTTGTGGGGGTTTTATCAAAATTTGAGGAAAAGATAGAAATTTGAGGGATGAGAAAGAGAATTTTGAACCAAAGAAGATATGGGAATTGTTTTAAAAATTTAAATCTTTTAAGGGAGATTTCCAACTTAATTTAAAAAGGCCAGAAGGAAGTTTTAGAGTCAAAAAATGGGGGTTGTGTTACTTACTAAAGATGTGTTTGGTTTGATTTTGAGTTATTATTAGGAGTTACACAAATAGTCTTACCTTCGTTTTTCCAATAAAAGGGAAATTCAAAACTATCTCAAAAAGATTTAGTTGTAATTTTAGGATTACTTGGAAAAAAGGAAGGTTGACTTTGCAAGTCAAGTGTTAAGGCATTTGGTAGAAAAAGAAGGAAGTGGACCTTATGGTAGTTTACTAATGAAATTGTTTAAATATAAAAAGGTCAAAATTCCTATTGAACCTAAATGTCCCATTTTTCCTAAATGTATCAGTGAATTAAACTTTAAGCACATGGAAAAATATGCTAGAAATAAAAAGTGGGAGGCCAATGATAGAGGGTTGTATGTTCATCCTTCACATATGGCTAGATCTTAGAGGGAGAAAGAAGATAATGATGTTGGACAATTAGGTAAGAGGAAGGGAAAAGGGAAAAATGGCTGAGAAAGAAAAAAAGAAAAAAACCTAGATATGAACCAATGACTAGAGGGGCATTTGAAATCAAAGTAACTACAACTGTGTAATCTAATTCTGAGTTAAAAAGTGACTCAAAGACTGTTCTACTAAAGGAGACAAGAACAAACATATAAGAGCAAGGAAGCTAGAGCTCAATGTTTGCAGAAATGGTTGGATAGATTGTACAGAAGCTGCTAGATGAAAGATTGAATGTTTTAGATTAAATGAAACAAGACTTATAAGAATTGAAGGCTAAACTACTTCATATAGATTAGTCTAAACCTTTAGTTGCATAATAGAAGCTTCAAACTTCACCTCTAGCCTCTCCATCTAGACCCAATTTTGCAAACATTCATCCAACACATCCCACCTCTTCAATTAATAAGCAAGATCTAACTCAAGACAACACAAATCCTGTTACTCAATCTCAAGATCCAACTCTAGACACTTCAACACAACCTTCAACTAAAAACAACATCAGTTCTAAACTACATCCACTTGAAACCTTTCTATCTAACTCTATATGCCTATAAGAAGGTTTAAGAAGAGTGTAGTCAAGAAAAGTACTAAATCTAAGCAATAACCATTCTTTCATTATAATACTTTGTTATTTCTACTATTTTGTCATTATCAAATCTTTGAGATATTTATGTTATGTAATCAGACCTTATGATTATGTTTTCTATCAATAGAATGGTTTGTGGTATATTATGATCAAAATGTTTTGTGATTTGGTATTTTGCTGAGTATTCCTTTATTTTGATACAATAAATTGTTTAGTATAAATTGAGGGAGTATAATACATTATGATGATAACAAAAGGAGAAGAGGCAAAAACAAATACAAACCAATCATATCGGTAGATCTATGTAACTTGTTACAATGAATATTTCTATTCTTAAATTTGATTTTCAAAATTGCTTTTGAGAAAGGGATTTTGTTATCATAAAAAACGAAGAGAATGTTAAGTTCTCTACTATTGGTTTGATGATAACAAAACAATTAAGTGTTTTACTAATAAGACTATAAAATATACATATTAAATAGAAATAGAATAGCTTAGAGACTATATCAAAAGCTGTTTTGGAATTCAAGAATGACGCATTCAAGGAATAATTCAATTAATGTGTGAAAATGAAATTATGAAATTTGCACTGAACGTTTGATCTAAGCTAAAGTTGATACAACAAAATTTGATTGAGTTTCATGAATCTATGGGATTGATTTTAAGGAGTTTTTTTGTTTATTTTTCCTCAAGATTTTTTATTTTTTGAATGGTAACAATTTTGGTTGAGAAAAGTTATAGTAATTCTCCATAATCTTGTAGATTACTCAAATTGTGGGCTAGTGAGGCAAAGTTAAAGATTGTAAAACATCAAGAGTTTAGCAAATTGATTGTAATTTTTCATATTTTGTTTATTGAATTAGTATAACGGCATTGATATAATTAGATTCTTAAATAACGATGAAGGAAATAATTAGAGAAATTACCTTGGTTTTTACTCAGAGTTGAAGTGGTTTTCCTTGGAATAAGAGAAAGGAGAAAGCTCCTAAAGAGAAAGGGAGTGGAAGAGATATAGTTCTATGTAGTTTCCGTTTTGTTGAAAGCATCTGACTGAAGATAAGGGAGTGGGTAGGGTTTTCTTTAAAGCAATGACGGGAGTGGTAATTTACCAAATAGCCCTCATTCTCAAAACGATTTCTCAGGCATTTCAATGGGGGTTAACATGGAAATAACGCATGACTATTGAGCAACACAAAATTAAAATGTTGCATATAAAATGGTTTGCGTGAGGCTATAATGTCTTCTGGTGAATTAGGTTGAACATTTAGATGAGATTTCCCTCATATCACCTATCTTGTATATATTATATATATAATAAGTAAAAGCGTCTAAGGCCCAATGTCCAAGTACAAAGTGATGCCCTAAAGTTATTACAAGCACCGGCCACGTGCTAACAGCACTCAGGAATCGACACCATTATTACATTTGCAAAGTGAAATTTTAAAAGATGGCAAAAGATAAAGACCAATTCAGGCCAACTGTTTTCTTTTTTTGTTCTTTCTCCATTGCAGCCCCTTGGTGGTTGACTTGCATTATTATAGTGGACATTAGCCAGTGTTGCATGAAAAGCACATGCAACTTTGCCCAGCTTTTTAACCTTCTTATGATGGATGCCATTATCTTTAATAATAATGCGGATATACTCGAACGAAGAAGATTTTTCTGATCCATCCTATATATGTATTATATGTATAAAAAAATAAATAAATAAATAAACACACAAGGCCTGACATGAAAAATCCCTAATATGCTACTGGGTTCTCTCCCGCCGTCGATAGTTAAAACTTAAACAATTACTTAGTGTTAGAGAGATGCAATTCTAACACAATAACAAATGGCTCCTCGAACTCATGGATCAAATAACTTAAAATTGAATGTTTTGTACTTTTAAAATCCC
>JBBMOL010001566.1:0-36313 GCA_037954665.1 Laguncularia racemosa | reverse complement strand
GAGTACTAGTTCTTTTACCCACTACATTTCTCCATTTTTTTTTTTGTTTTCTTTCATTCTTATGTTGTTAATTTTTCTTTCTATACATACATTAAGGACAATGTACGGTTCTAAGTATAGGGAAGGAGGGTATAAAATTTGTGGTTATTTAAGAAATCAAATTTGTTTATTTAATTTGAAAATCATTAAATTAACTTGTAGTTTGGTATATGATAACTCTTTAAATAGTATAGAACGATTGATCAATAAGTGCTTAAGGATGCTTTACTTAAATTGAATAACAAAATCTTTGTAGAGAAGAGTTACTTATTAATTAGTTTTAAAACTTTAAAATTTAGAAATTTGAATAACATCACTATTTAGAAATTAGTCATAGATTTTTTTTTAAACTTACTTTGATGTATATTTTCTCCTTAGATATTTTTAGAACGCTATAATCCTAGATAAATAAATAGTTGATACTTATCTTTTGAAAAGTCCTTGAAAAATCAATATAGTTAAAGAAGAAATAAAATAAATAAATAAATAAACAAATTGAATGGAAGTTTAGTTGTAGGCCTCTTTGACTCGAGTGATTAAATCTACAGGATGTCTCCTTTATGTGGAATAGCACCTATCAACTTGAATGGTGAACTTGGGATTATCAGTTGAAAACTTGCTAAAAGGGTCAAAAGAAAAGTTCATGTTAAGGTTAAATGTAAGTAAATAAGTTCTATTAAATAAAGGTAGTTAATGGTTTAAAGGGGTATTTTAAAACTTAATGGTCTAAGATCATCTAGTTTGGGATTTACAAACCAATGAAACTATTTTAAAAAATATATAGAGAAATGATTGAGGGATAATTAGATATATTTATCTTGAATTATGCTAAGAGATAATAATTTAAGTTTTAAATCTTTTGTATGTTTAAAACATTTAGTTAAGTGAAAAATATAAGAGTTATAGTTAATCTTTTTTTTTGAAACTATAAGTTAATAAGAGTTTGTTCTTGAACTATTATAGGGTTAAATAAGAATTCTTTTAAATGGTTTCTTAAATAGTAGTAAGTTGATTAAGTATTTCTTATCTTACTATTTGATTTGATTAATTTGCTTGAGGATAAGCAAATGCTTAAGTGTAGGAAAGTTTGCTAGGCACTTAATTATATATATATATTAAGTGAGATTTAAAGTATTTTCCCTTATTTTAGTGTATTTTTGAAGAATTTGAATTTTAACTAAGTAATATTTTGATTTTAGGGCTTTAATGGATAGTTGAATTAAAAAGGAAAAAAAGAAATCCAATTTTACTTAATTTGGAACTAAATAAAAGAAGCTATGAAGTTTTGAAGCTAAACATAGCCCAAACATGACCATGTCTAAAATGTGTTGAATTTGAAGCATAAAACAGAGAGTTACACTGGGGTTAAACACGACCGTGTTTATTAGTTATGCGTCTCTTTGAGATAATTAATTTTAAAACACGATTTAGAAAAGACTTAGACATGACCATATCTAGATCGTGTTTACTACAACGTCCTATTTTCCTAGTTTTCGGCCAAAGAATTTGACACAACCCAAAGCACAACTGTACCAGACAGCATATTGGCTTAAAACACAGAGTTTTTAATGCTCACTATATAAGGGACAAGGGGGAATTGGCTAGAAAGGAAAGAGAAGACATATTTTATTTGTTTAAAGGTTTTTAAAGATACTATAAGGCTATTTCTTTACTGTAAACATCTTATTTTTGCCCCTAATGATCAATAATAATCAATTTTTAATTTTTTTTTTCAATTTTTCTTCTAATTTAGTAAAAATAGGACAAATATTCAAAAAATAAAATAAATAGGAAAAATACATCAATTTTGGAAAATAATTGTGGAAACAATAATAAAAGGGGTTAAATAATTTTTACAAAATTTTTGAAATTTCAAAATAATACAAAAATAATAAAAATCGCATTGCATATATGCAAATTGCGAAAATTAAAAAAAAAAAAAAACTAAGAAGTGGGCTAGCCTAGCTGGTCCGGGCTGTAGTCCGATGCGCGCGGGGGGATGGCTCATCACAAGTTCGAAATGCGGGGGAGGTAGATTCCGCGTTTTGCAATTTTTTTTTCTCGCCCAGGACACATGTCAACAGCTGATTGGCTGGAACGAACACACGCGCTGGGTGCATGATCTTCTTCCTCCTTCGTCCGAGATCGTCGCCGGCGAGGAAAAAATCGCATTTTGGCTGTTTTGATTCGATTTTTTGCACAAATCCAACAGATCTTTAACTAAAATAGGATAAACATCATCCAATTAGAATCAAATCGCAACAAATTGATGGATTTGCACAAATCGGAGGAGGGTTTTAACCACAAATCTGATTCATCTCAATCGGAGGAAATCCGAGCTTATCCAGCTCGATTCCTTGCGGTTATAAATAGAGGATGAAGGGAGGAAGCAGAAGTAAGGATCAGAAGTGAGAAAAAGAGAGAAATCGAAGCTTCGCCGGAGTTCCCCAAGCCGCGGCCGCCGATCAAGCCTCGAACTGCCACTAAGAGGCATTTTTGGAGAAATCTACCTCCACGGTTGATTTCCTTACCCCCGAAAACCTAGGAAACGATACCTCAACCTCCTCGAAAGGCCGCCGAAACGTTTTCAACGAGCACTCCCAACCGCTGTGACCGTCGACCCGACCCGACCCGCGCACCGACCCGGATCTAGGTAAGTCAGATTTTTCGATTTTTTGTATTTTTTATTTTTAGTTATTTATTTTTTCGAATTTATTTATTTATTTACTTGTTATTTATAATTCAAAAAAAATAGAAAAAATATTATAACTTAGATTATTTTTTAGGATTTAATTTAGGGTGAATAATAGAAAATAATAATAATAAATAAAAATTATAAAATAAAAAAAAATGATAAAGATATATTAGAAAAAAAATGAATGATAAAATTTAGATTTTTAGTTTAGGGTGGATAAATAATGTAGGAAAAAAAATAAAAAATAATAATAATTAGAAAAAATTAATAAAAAAATAAAAATAATAATATTATTAGAGGTAGGTAAAAAAATAGAGAAATAAATTTTATCACTTAGAAAAATGTTTTTATAATAATAAATCCAAAAATTGGTTTTTTTTTTCCTTAAAATGATTATTTTTCAAAAAAAATCAAATGATCAAGCTTAGGCTTAGATTTTTTTCTAGAAAAATACTAAAATGATAAAACATAAACTAAAAGTAATTTCATAATTAAAATTCACAAACACATTAAAGTTTTCAGGAAAAGCAAACTACGGCCTGTTTGATCCTGAATAGCAGGTACGTAGGCACCCATTTTGGGCAACTCTAAAAAGAATAAAAAATCATTTTCTTAGAATAAGTTGCCCAAAAACACAATAAAAAGACAACAAAAATAAAATAAGACATTTGGATAAGGTTTAGATTTCAAGAGATAGGGTGGCAACTTTAAGGTTTTAATTGGTTAGCCTCCGAACTTAGAAACTCTGGTTTTCCATTTTCCTCTTTCACAAAAAGAGAAAATCTCGCTGACTAGTGGTCTAAATTAGGATTAATTCGCTCAATTAGTCCTAATTCAATCTTTCCCAACCACTATTGGGTGGCGACTCCAAAATAAAATGAAATTACTAACTCAAGTCGAGGGTCTACATTAGATAAGCATAGGGTCTAGTATAGATCGAATTAGGAATGGAAAATCAAAAATTAGACTCGACAGGATGGCGACTCCACTGGGGACGAAACTCTCTAGTAGGCTAGCCACCTGAATCTCCTCAAATCGCTTTTTCAATAAATGCCTTTTTTAGCTTGTTACACTGTTGCTAACCTTTCAGGAATTTGCTTAGGTTTAGGGTTCGGTTATTTACTTTTAAGTCTGCATGCATGTAAATTGTGTGAGTAGATATGGTCAAACCCGGACCGTCTTAGGACCCTAAGACGGGGGGGGCCATTATGTAAGTTTCGGGCGAAGTGATATGATCACCGTTCGAGACTGATTAGGCTACCCTATCCAATGCTTCGATATGGCATGAGATCCATTTCTTCAAGAATGCGGGAGGCCATAGAACTTGGGGACCTGTTAGAACCTACCTGTCTGCATACACGAAGTCATGGGCTGACAATCGAGTAATGATGTAATACTTTTATTCTGTTCATGGAGTTTAGATACATTTCCCTGTAATGCTGTCATTGTAATATAGTACTTTTTGTAATTAGAAATTTCTGTTGTAATAGATGGCTAGTTCCACAATCGACCGCCTCCTCCGCAAAGAGATCCGAGTTTGCAAACCTCTAAACCTAAAATTGGTGCTAAACCACTGGTTTATTCTGTACAACCCGGAAGAGCAAGCCTTTATTCAGTAAAAGATAGGGCCCATCCTCTTGCTGATGAAGATGGAAATGAACTTACCCTTGATACGAGCCATCCTCCATCTATAGGAAGTAGAGCCCGCAGCTTTCTTCATTGGGCCACACAAGATCACTCCCACTCTGGAAGAATACACCCAACTCCTACAGGCTCTAACACTAACCAGCGAAGTGTATGTACCAGATCTTGAGGCTAGGCCAACTGGTATCTTCAGCAGACTTCTGGGTATCCGCAAGACAGCAATCAACAAAGCCTTAGCGAACTGTAATGGATATTGCATACGGATGGATGAGTTAGAAGCCTGGTTTATAGCCCGGGAAGATAATGGGGATAGGAAAGACATATTGTGTGGGGACCCCAAGAGCTATAAACAAAGGAGGGTGAGTGCTTTTATCCTGACAGCCTTCACCACCATACTCTTCCCGACCAGAACTTTTTATGTCCATTACCGAGTTGCAGAATTGGTGGCCCAATTCTTAGAAGGAAAATCTCACATCCCGGCTCTACTGGCTGAACAGATCCGAACTTAAACTTTGTCAAGAAAAAGGGCCACGGGATCCTCCACTCAAACATCAACCTCATCCTGATCTAGTTTGTGAGCCACCTCAAATGTTTCAGGCTGAACCTGGTCCAGTAAACTTTGGCCCAATAGGTAGACCTCGTGGACTCATGCATAGAGAAGATAAAGTTGCCCGACGACCTTACTAGCCACAGTTAGGTAGAAGTGCTTAAGGGTTTCAATGCTAATGACATCCTATGGACAACTAGATGGAGTTGCTGCGACAAGGCCATCCTAACCTGCAGAAACCTTCAGGCCGTACCTTTAATCGGTATCAGCGAATGTATAGGTTATCATCCCAACTCGGTGGTCCGCTAGTTCGGTACTATTCAAGACATAGTTTATCGGCCTTCGCTAGAAGCAATCACATTTGAGTATCAAGACCCGAATTTACTAGTAGCTGAGAAGTTTGCCAAGCTGGTAGAGGTCAAAGCACTATAGGAAGCTCGAATCGAGAGTCCTAATGTAGACCTCGGAGAGCTAGATGGCGAAGTGGGCAAACACCAAGCCACCAGGGATTTCATAATCCACCAGCTATATCAAACAGGGGAAAGAACATACTGGGTCCCATATATCACCCAACCTAAGCCAGACAAGGTAGACTCAGAGTTGAAAACCTATCTGGAGTAAGTCAAGGCTCGGATGGAAGTATATTTCGAAGCCACATACTATAAGGAGGATATTTGGAAGGGCCGATTCAAAGAATCTGATCAAAGGAACAAGGCATTGGAAGCTCAACTGGAAAAGACCTAAGCTAGAGTCAGAGAGTTAGAAGCTATCATCGACGGAAACCGGCACCTACGCAGCAGAAGACCAAGAGAACTAGGAAATAGATTACTATTGTACTTTGTTTTTATTTTTTCAAGTATCAAACTCCAAGTTTCCAATATTAATAACAATAAAGTTTCAGTATTATATCATTAATTGATTGTTGGCCCCCTTTATTTTAGCATCTGTGTAACACATGCATCACATCTACATACCTACATCATACTAAGAAAAATGCGCGCCAGGTATCAAAGATAGCTCCCAAACAACCGAATCTTCCTAGAAGCCCAATCCGGACTCATTCAAGAACCAGAATGGCAAACAATGGCAACAACAGTAACAACCGCAACAACGCAAATGCTGACGCCGCCACAGACCCTAGGATCATATCCTTGGAACAAACGGTCCAGCAGCTGGCTGCACAAGTCCACCTCCTAATTGAGAGCATTAGCCTCTTTCGCACCACCCAACCAACTCAGGAAGAACACTCAGGAGCAAGAAAGGGGAAAGCAGTGGAAGGTCAGCCTCCGGAATACGAAGAAATCAATTCCTACCTCAACCTGGCTTTTGAGTATGAACCGAGAGCCAACCTGGGCCCGACCTCTGATAACATAAAGAGGGAAATGGAGGACAGGAAAAAGGAAATGGAAAAGAGACTTTTTCAGCAGCTAGCTGATAAGATAAAGACAATAGAGGGGCCTAACAGTTTTGAACAGGCAGGGATCACTAGCTTGCCAGCATATGGGGGGAGGTATACCCCGAGAAGTTCAAGACACCGGAATTTGAAAAGTACGATGGTACTGGATGCCCCAAGATGCACACAAGGCTGTACGTATGGAAGATGAGAAAATATGCCCAATATAACCAACTTATGATCTAGACCTTCCAGGATAGCCTTACAGGCCCTGCCCTTGTTTGGTATGCATACCTAGACTTCAACTAGGTCAATACTTGGGAAAGGCTTGCTTGGGCATTCTATAACCAATACAAGTTCAACATTGAAGTTGCCCCCTCGGTGATTGACTTGGGAAGTCTTCGGAAGAGACACACTGAGTCTTTCAAGGAGTATGCTCAGTGCTAGAGAGCTCAGGCTGCCAAGGTAGCAACCCCGATTTCTGAAAAAAGAGCCGACGTTCATCTTTGTCAACACTCTCGATAAGACCTACTTCTCACATCTGATAGGCCAGACGTCATCCAGCTTTGCAGAGATAGTGGCAACAGGGTGCCGGATAGAGAATGCCATCACATTAGGCAGACTCCAAACAATAGATCCTCCTAAGGTCACATCATCACAAAGGCCCTTAGGAGGTAACAAAGCTAAGGAGTCTACTATCAGCACAGTTAATTTCGGTAAAGCAGACAAAGCTGGGACCCGCGTGACATTCCAGACTACAAATTCCTCAATCCAGCAGTCCCCAACAAACCACACCTAAGCCACCAGAGTCTTGAGATAGTTTACTCCAATCCCGATCCCGCTCAGCCAGGTCTTTGCTCGGCTGCAAGCGAATAATTTGATCAGCTTCGAGATCCCGAATGACCGGTAAAAGCCCAAAAATTTCGACTCAAGCCTCAAATGTGATTATTATATGGGCCAGGAGGGGCATTCTACAGACAAATGCTAGAGGCTTCGAAACAAAATCCAAGATCTGATTGATGCTGGGATTGTGCAGCTAGACTTTGTTAACACACCAGCACCCAATGTCAACACTAATTTGCTACCTAACCATAAGCCCACTGTCAATATGATCACATTTGAAGAGTCGGATCCCAAAGAATCCCCAAAACAGCAAAAGGCAATAGTGCAACGAAAAAGTCACCCACACCAAACTCCAGAGGAAACCCCTAAGTCACATATCAAGAAGAGATGGTTAGGTGGAGACCCAACGGTTGGTACTTTAGGCGAATCGCATGAGAGATTTGAGTATCTGGTAAATTACTCTTTTACACCAACTGAGTATGGGCCGCCTAGTGGATGGGGGCCTGAGTTTGAGAAAGAAGACAACCCACCAAAAGAAGGGGAGAAGTCCGTGAACATGATAAAATCATACCAAAAGCCGATAGTCAAAAAGTGTTATGAAGGACAATCGACTGAGGTGAAAATTCCAAAGAAAAGGTATGTGTTCAATGTCCCAATACCCATAAAGAGGTATAAGGCGGCACCATTTAATTATCGGGTTCTTGATCAAGAAAGACCCCCTATTGTAGGAGGAATCACCCGTTCTAGGAGAATTTATGAATCGAAATACAGAATCTCAGCTGAGGAGCCTAATATGGAGGTAGGAAAAGAAGAAGAAGAGGGGCTCTCTGCATTTACGAAGATAGTCAAGGCGAGCGAGTATAAGATCATGGAACAACTAAATAAGGTTCCAGCTCAGATATCACTTATGGGCCTCCTTACAACCTCTGAGCCTCACAGGGAAGCACTCTTCAAAGTGCTCAAACAAATCAAGGTACCAAAGGGCATTGCTACAGACAAATTGAGTCATGTAGCAGATTCAATCTTCACCGTGGATCAAATATCTTTCTCCCCCGAAGAGCTAGGAGAAGACGGAGACCAACATACAAAACCGCTATTCATATTAGTAAAATGCAATGACACAATTGTCTCCCAAGTACTCATTGACAATGGATCTTCTCTCAATGTATGCCTATTGGCTACCCTCGACCTACTGGGGGTCGATCCAAGCAACATCAAACCAAGCTCAACGGTAGTCAGGGCTTTCGACGGGTCGAAGAGAGACGTAGCGGGGGAAATAAGCTTGCCGGTAGAGATTGGCCCGCAAATATTCCACATCTCCTTCCAAGTCCTCGACATCCCGAGGTCTTTTAATCTGCTTTTAGGGAGGCCGTAGATACATACCGCTGGAGCCATACCTTCAAGCCTCCATCAGAAAGTCAAGTTCATTGTAAATGGACAGATCATCACTGTATTGGGAGAGCAAGACTTCGCCATCTATAAAGAAACTGCCATACCTTACATTGGGGAGGATGGTTCCGAAGACTTTGGTCTCCAAATATTCAACGAGGTGAATGTGGTGACCAGCAAGGAAGGCCATCAGTTTAAGGAAGGACGGCAAGGGACGTTTGGACTAGGGTACGTTCCTACAGCCTAAGAAGAGGCACAAGATAGAGGTGTCAGAGGCAGGAGGAAAGAGAAGCCAAGCGACACTCAAATGCATTTTCTACCCCTCCAACAATCATTCAAACAAGCAACTAGCACTCAAGAGCCAAGGATAAGCGAAGCTGATGTCAGTAATGGGAGCCCGATCCCTCGCACGTCCGAGTAGCATCCAGCTCTCGATAATTGGTTCTATTATCCTATTGATAGCACTAGGTCAGCTCAAGGATAGGGAACAATAATTAAACAAAATTTTATTGTGGTTTCTTTTCATATTCAATAAATTGCAATTCATTCATCTGTTTCTTGCTTATATATGTACTTTTGTTTCACTTCACCCAGATTCCCTACTGTCGAACGTCAGGGACATTTCGCGCAGGTAAGAAATGAAAACACTAATATCATTTCCAACACTACTGGGTCAGCTGTTGGAGGCGATGTCCTTGACCACGAAATAACATAAGAAAATTGGCAAAAACATGAACAAAGTGGAATTTCAATTGATGAGCCAGTGGAGATAGTAAATCTAGGAAGCGCTGAGCAACCTAAAAACCTCAAGATCAGGACCAGTTTAAGTGCCGAGCAAAAACGCGAGATAACCGAGCTATTAACTGAGTACACAAATGTGTTCACCTGGTCATATAGCGACATGCCAGGATTAGACCAATCAATAATAGTTCACAGGCTTCCCACAAGGGAATATGTCAAACCTAAAAAACAGAAATTGAGAAGATTTAGGCCTGACATCTTACTAAAAATTAAAGAGGAAGTCAAGAAATTACTAGAAGTGGGGTTCATTGAAATATCTGACTATCCGGAATGGGTGGCGAATATAGTCCCCGTTCTAAAAAAGAATGGAAAAGTACGTGTATGCGTAGACTTCTGGGACTTGAACCAAGCCACGCCAAAAGATAACTTCCCCCTACCTCACATCAATGTCCTAGTGGACAACACTGCGGGAAACCATGTTTTCTCATTTATTGATGGTTTCTCAGGATATAATCAAATAAAAATGGCTGAAGAAAATAAAACTAAGACGACTTTCATCACAACATGGGGAACTTTCTGTTACAAGGTCATGCCCTTTGGTTTGAAAAACACCGGGGTAACGTATCAGAGAGCCATGATCGCAATACTTCATGACATGATGCATCGAGAAGTCGAAGTATACGTCGACGATATGATAGCCAAGTCTAAAGAAGAAGAAAGCCATGCAGTTATTCTGAGGAAGTTGTTCAAGCGGTTGAGAAAATTTCAGCACAAGCTAAATCCAGAGAAGTGCACTTTTAGGGTCATGACAGGCAAGCTGTTAGGGTTTGTCATAAGCCGAGAAGGCATTAAAATCAACCCTAACAAAGTAAAGGCCATACTGGAACTACCTTCTCCACGTACTATCAAAGAGGTAAGAGGTTTGCTGGGAAGATTAAATTACATAGCTCGTTTCATCTCGCAACTCACAGACAAATGCCGTCCGCTATTTCGTCTGCTAAAAAAGAATGCTGCAGTGGAATGGGACGATGAATGTGAAGAAGCATTTAGGACAATAAAAAACTATCTCATAAATCCCCCAGTCTTGATGGTTCCAAAGCAAGGGAAACCCTTATCCTTATACCTCACGATACTCCCTGAATCTATGGGGTGCGTGTTGGGGCAGAAAGATGAAGAGGGAAGAGAGCGTTTCATATATTATCTAAGCAAGAAATTCACAGAGGGGGAACAAAGGTATTCAAAAGTAGAGAGAACTTGTTGTGCTCTGATTTAGGTCATGCACCGATTGAAGCAATACACCCTTTACTATCACGTTGAGTTGCTAACAAGACACGATCCTTTGAAGTACTTGGCAGGGAAACCCGTTTTGTTAGGAAGAATCTCCAATTGCAAATGCTCTTATCAGAGTTTGATATCACATACATAAATCAAAATTCGATGAAAGGGCAATATTTAGCTGACTAGTTGGCGAAACACCCAATTGAGGGAGATTCCCAAGAATCACAAGCCCAATTCCCTGATGAAAATATATTAACAATGGGAAGTACACCAGTAGAAGACTGTGGGATAGACCGGAACCCTAAGTGGAAGATGTTCTTTGACGAAGCTGCCAATGTATTCGGTTGTGGGATCGAGGCAGTGTTGATATCCCCAAATGGAATACAATTCCCTTCAGCAACAAGGCTCACATTTCCATATACTAATAATATCACGGAATATGAGGCATGCATCCTTGGCCTCAAAATGGCTTATCACATGGAAATCCGTGAATTAGAAGTGTACGGAGATTCTTCACTCATCATATTATAGACAAGAGAGGAGTATAAGACTAAAGACCCCAAATTGGTACCATACCATTAGCATTTAACAGAGCTAATTGATGAATTTGAGGCAATCACCTTCACATACATCCCGAGAACTCAAAATCAGTTTGCAGATGCACTCGCCACACTAGCATCTATAATTCAGATAACAGGGGGAGTCAAAGTCTAACCATTGAAAATAGACATCGAAAATCGGTCCGCCTACTGTTTGGTAATTGAAAAAGCACAAGATGATAAGCCCTAGTATCATGACATCAAAACTCTTCTCCAAGAAAGCAAATACCCTGGAATGGCTAGCAAAAATGACCAAAAATTACTCAGAAGGTTAGCAAGTCATTTCTTATTAAATGGGTCTATGCTTTACAAAAAAAATCGCCTGATACCACCTTGCTAAGATGTGTGGATAGAAATGAGGCCTATGAACTGATGAAAGAAATACATGAAGGAATGTGTGGACCTCACATGAACGGCTACATGTTAGCCCGAAAAATCATGAGATTGGGCTACTATTGGCTAACCATGGAATCAGATTGCATCAAATATGTCAAGCATTGTCATTTGTGTCAAGTTTATGCAAACCGAATAAATGCCTTGCCTAAAGAGCTTCATTCATTGTCTGCACCATAGCCTTTCTCCATGTAGGGGATCGACATAATCGACCCAATCACTCCAACAGCATCCAATGGCTAAAGGTTTATATTAGTAGCCATTGATTACTTCACCAAATGGGTAGAAACTTCATCATATGCTAATGTCACAAAAGGGGTAATAGTTCGATTCCTGAAGAGGGACATAATAGCTCGATATGGAGTTCTTGAGTCTATCATCACTGACAATGGTACCAATCTCAACAACAAGTCGATGATAGATTTGTGTCAACAGTTCCACATAAGCCATAGAAATTCAACTCCCTAATGACCTCAGATGAACAGGGCAGTAGAAGCAGCCAACAAGAATATCAAAAGAATCATCGAAAAAATGACAATCACTTACAAAGATTGGCACGAGATGCTTCCATTTGCCCTCATGGCTTACAGGACCTCAATTAGAACATCTACTGGAGTTACTCTGTATTCTCTGGTATATGGTATTGAGGCAGTTCTACCAGTTGAGGTCGAAATACCATCCTTCAGAATTCTGTCAGAAGCGCAGTTAGACGAATCAGACTGGGTAAAGAAGAGGCTTGATCAGTTGAATTTGATTGACGAAAAAAGACCCACTGCATTATGTCACGGCCAATGTTACCAACAAAGGATGGCTCAAGCATTTAACAAGAAAATGAGGCATCGATGCTTCAAAGAAGGGGATTTGGTGTTAAAGAAAGTTCTCCCGAATGCTCAAGATTCTAAAGGGAAGGTTACCCCAAACTATGAGGGTCCAAATGTTGTAAAGAAGGTATTATCGGGAGGTGCTCTGATATTAGCTCAAATGGATGGTCCAAAATTGAGAGACCCCATTAATACAGATATTGTTAAGATGTACTATCCTTAGGCAAGGAAATTAAAATTTGGCTAATGTTTATGAATGCCAATATTCAATACAAGTTTTGTTGAGTCCAATTTTCATTTTTTACAAGCAAAGTTAATGTCTCTGAATGATCGATAATTCCAACCAATTTTCATTAAAACAAACATTCCTAAACACATTACCCTTCACTTCACCAATGAATGATGAACATTGAAATGATAATGAATCTCAATAAATTTTGTGATATAATGCTACCTATTTTTTAGCATTAAACCTTGTCGAGTCTAATTTTTCAATTCCCATTCCTAATCCGATCTAAACTAGACCCTATGCTCATCTAATCTAGATCCTCGACTTGAGTTAGGAATTTCGTTTAATTTTTGGAGTCGCCACCCAACTGTTTGTTGGGAAAATTGAATTAAGACTAAAGGAGCGGATTAGTCTTAATTTGGACCACTAGTCGTCGTTCTTTCCTCTTCTCGTTTTTGTGAAAAGAGGAAAAGGGAAAACCAGAGCTTCTAAGTCCGGAGGCTAACCTATTAAAACCTTTACGGTTACCACCTAATCTCCCAAAATTGTTTATCTTTAGAAATGTGTTTCATTTGTGTTTCTGTTACTTTTTATTATGTTTGAGAATTATTTTGAGAAAATGATTTTTCTTTATTTTAGGGGTTGACCCGAATGGGTGCCTACGTACCTGCTATTCAGGATCAAACAAGCCGTAGTTCGCTTTTCTGAAAAATTTAGATTTGTTTGTGAATTTTAATTTTGAAAACTCTTTTGATTTAAGTTCTTAACGTCTTTGGAATTTTTAAAAATTTCTAAGCCTAAGCTTTGATTTTATTTTTGAAAATGATTTTTTTGGGAAAACATCAATTTTGGATTTATTTGAAGAAAAAGATTTTTCTAGGTGCTAAAACTTAATTTTTCTTCTATTCTCATAATTTTTGAATTTTTATTAATTTTCATGATTTTTATGATTTTTGTGATTTTTTATAAGTTTTTGTGATTTTTATAAATTTTTGTAATTTTTATGCTAGAACATTTTATCCTAAGTTATTATCTATCCTATTTTGAAATCTAAAGTTTTATTATTATTTTTCCTAATATTTTTATTATTTTATTCTATTTTTTTATTTTTTTATTCTTTTATTATTATTTTTTTACATTTTATTTTTATTTATTTATTATTTATTTTTTTTTACTTTTTTATTTTTTTACATTTTTCTTAATTCTAGAAAAATCTAATTTCTACATTTTTCCTATTTATTGAAAATAAAACAAAAATAAATAAATGGCTAACAAAATAATAATAATAAATAAATAAATTCGGAATAAATAAATAAACCAAATAAATTAATTAAATAAAAAAAAATCCGAAAAAATCCGATTTACCTGGATCCGGGTCGCTACGCGGGTCGGGTCGGGTCGAATCTGTCGGGTCAAATCGGGTCGGATCGGTCACGGCGGCGGGGTTGGCTCGTTCACGGCGTTCCGGCGGTCGTTTGCGGCGGGTGAAGTGTCGAATCCTAGCTTCTTGGGGGTGCTGAATCCGATGGTGGTGGCGGTTTACTCCCAGATCGCCTCCTAGCGGTTGCTCCAACTCCGATCGATAGTCTCGGCTTCAAGTTCCTCCGGCGTACTCCGATTCACTCCTTTCTCTCTCTTTCTCTCACTTTTTCTTCGTGTTTCTTCGTGCTTTGGCTTCCTCCTGCTCTTCTCTATTTATAGGCGTCCGGAAAACCTCTTGGATAAGCTCGAATCGGCCGATTTGATAAATCCAATTTTTTCCGTTTTTAGTTTTGATTTTATCCCGGCGATTTGATGTTAATCTCTTGTGCTTCCTTTGGTTTATCTGATGGATTTGGCCTTATCTCGACTTTAATCTAGAAGATTAAAAAGAAAACGGCCGATTTCGCCTTCGTCGGACTTCTGTCGGATTTTTTTCCTCCGGCTGGGCTCGCGAAGAAGACGATCACGCGCGACGCGCGTGACTTCCCTCGGCCAATCACATGCTGCCACGTGGCAGCTCCAGGGAAAAGAACGAAAAATTTTTGCCGAGCGCCTGCGGGGGGATTCGAACTCGCGACCTTCAGCCTTCACACGGTTCCCATGCGCACACACGAGCCAGCTGAGCTGGCCCAATTTCCCGATTTTATTTACATCGCAAATTGTACATATGCGATGCAATTTTTTTATTTTTTTGTATTTTTTGAAATTTCAAAAATTTGTAAAAATTATTTATTATTCATTATTGCTATTTCTAAAATCATTTTTCAAAATTGAAGTGTTTTCCTATTTATTTTCATTTTTTGAATATTTTTATTATTTATGCTAAATTAAGGAAAAATTGGGAAAAATTAGGAAAAATTGAAAATTGATTATTATTGAAAATTATTGATTCTAGGGCAAAAATGGGGTGTTTACAGCTGCCCCTCTTTGTAGTAAAGTTTGAAAAACTTAACTACAAAGACAAACAAAAGACGCCATTTTTGGCCTCCTAAATTAGGTTTGGTAGGAAAATGCCCCAAGAGCTGATAATCCTACGATTTGAATATGTTCCAAATGATTCAAGGTAATGTTCCTTCTCCAAAAAGTGCTTTATGAGCTAACTAATTGGCGACAGGACTATCTCAAGTTTTGAGTAGAAATGTATGAGAAATGATGATAGGAAGCGTCTTATCAGACTTGCAACCTTGGAAAGAAATATGACCGAAAAGTGCCCCGAGAGCTGACTAATCGGGAGGGTTTAGGAAAGTGCCCCTCATGGCTGACTAACCTTTGATAAAATGCCTCGAAAAGTGCCCCCTATGGGCTAACCTTGAGGTAGAAAGTTTTAGGAAAGGGCCCCCTATGGGCTGCCTAACCTAGAATGGAAATTTGCCTCAAAAAGTGCCCCCTATGGGCTGACCATGAGGACAAGGTTTTTAGGAAAGGGCCCCCTATGGGCTGCCTAACCTTGAATTAGACTTGTCTCAAAAAGTGCCCCCTATGGGCTGACCATGAGAACAAGGTTTTTAGGAAAGGGCCCCCTATGGGCTGCCTAACCTGAATTAGATTTCCTCAAAAAGTGCCCCTATGGGCTGACCATGAGGAACAAGGTTTTTAGGAAAGGGCCCCCTATGGGCTGCCTAACCTAGAATTGAAATTTGCCTCAAAAAGTGCCCCTTATGGGCTGACCATGAGGACAAGGTTTTTAGGAAAGGGCCCTCTATGGGCTGCCTAACCTAGGATTGAGAATTTGCCTCAGAAAGTGCCCCCTATGGGCTGACCATGAGGACAAAGTTTTAGGAAAGGGCCCCCTATGGGCTGCCTAACCTGGAATGGAAAGTTTTAGGAAGGGCCCCCTATGGGCTGCCTAACCAGAATTGAACTTGTCTCAAAAGGTGCCCCCTATGGGCTGACCCTGAGAACAAGGTTTTTAGGAAAGGCCCCCCTATGGGCTGCCTAACCTTGAATTAGACTTGTCTCAAAAAGTGCCCCCTATGGGCTGACTCTGAGAACAAGGTTTTTAGGAAAGGGCCCCCTATGGGCTGCCTAACCTGGAATGGAAAGTTTTAGGAAAGGGCCCCCTATGGGCTGCCTACTAGAATGGAATTTTTTTTTTTTTTTTTTAGGAAAGGGCCCCTATGGGCTGCCTAACCTGAATTAGACTTTCTCAAAAGGTGCCCCCTATGGGCTGACCTGAGACAAAGGTTTTTAGGAAAGGGCCCCCTATGGGCTGCCTAACCTGGAATGGAAAGTTTTAGGAAAGGCCCCTATGGGCTGCCTAACCTAGAATGAAAGTTTTAGGAAAGGGCCCCCTATGGGCTGCCTAACCTGGATTGAAGAATTGCCTCAAAAGGTGCCCCCTATGGGCTGACCATGAGGACAAAGTTTTTAGGAAAGGGCCCCCTATGGGCTGCCTAACCTTGAATTGAATAGAAAATTGCACTTAAAAGGTCTATGGTGAATGAGGACAAAGTTTAGAAAGGCCCCCTATGGGCTGCTAACCTAGAATTGAATTGTTTTAGGAAAGGGCCCCCTATGGGCTGCTAACTAATGAAATTTTTAGAAAGGGCCCTATGACTGCCTAACCTAGATTGAAATTTTATTTCCAAAAAGGTGCCCCCCATGAGCTAACCTTAGGAGATGATGTTTAGGAAGTGCCCATGTCATGCTAACTACCTTATAAAAATGAATGACTAGACAGTGCCCTATTATGGGCGGACTCATCTCATGCTTTCTAATATGCTTCCTATCGAGCTAAATGATGTAATGCCTTTCATAATGTGACGATGGTTAATCATTTTAAGACGCTTGCCAGTTTACCGTGGATAGCAACCAAACAACCGACCCTTCGTGTCGGTTCGCTTCTGCTTCTCTTCTTCTCATCTTGATACGGGGTTAAAAACCTTGATGTGCTTCACTTCTTGATGCTTTTGACTCATTCGTCGGTAATGTTATCCTACTAATGCACTAAGTTCTAATGCTTAAGAATAAATAAAATTATATCACAAATTTTATCGAGATTCAGTATCATTTTATTGTTTATCTTTTATTGACGAAATGGTGGGTAATGTGTTTAGGTGTATTTATTGTGACGAGAATTGATTAGGATTGTTGACCACTCAGGGATATTAGCTTTGCTTGTAGAAAAGTAAAACTCAACTCAATGAAATTTGTATCGAACATTGGCCTTCATAAACATTGGCAAAATTTCAATTCCCTTGCCTAAGGATAGTACATCTTTACAGCATCGGTGTTGACGGGGTCTCTCAATTCTGGACCATCCATCTGAGTTAATATTACGGCCCCACCTGACAAAACCTTTTTTACCACATAAGGGCCTTCATAATTAGGAGTGAATTTCCCTCTAGAGTCTTGGACATTCGGGAGAACTTTTCTTAGTACTAGGTCACCCTCTTTGAAGTACCGAGGTCTCATCTTTTTGTTGAATGCTCGGGCTATCCTCTGCTGGTAACACTGACCATGACATAGTGCGGTGAGTCTTCTTTCATCAATCAAGTTCAGCTGATCAAGCCTTTTCTTTACCCAATCCGATTCCGTTAATTGAGTTTCTGACAATATTCTGAATGATGGTATTTCGACTTCCACTGGTAGAACTGCTTCTGTACCATATACCAATGAGTAAGGGGTAGCTCCTGTAGATGTTCTTATTGAAGTCCTATAAGCCATGAGAGCAAATGGTAACATTTCGTGCCAATCCTTGTAAGTTGTTGTCATCTTTTCGATGATCTTCTTGATATTTTTGTTAGCTGCTTCTACTGCCCCGTTCATTTGAGGTCTGTAGGGAGTTGAATTTTTGTGGTTTATGTGGAATTGTTGACATAAACCTGTCATCGATTTATTGTTGAGATTGGTACCATTATCGGTGATGATTGACTCAGGAACTCCATATCGAGCTATTATGTCCCTCTTTAAGAAGCGGACTATTACCCCTTTGGTGACATTGGTATATGATGACGCTTCTACCCATTTGGTGAAGTAATCAATCGCTACCAGTATAAATCTGTGGCCATTGGATGCCGTTGGAGTGATGGGGCCGTTATGTCGATTCCCCACATGGAGAAAGGCCACGGTGCCGATAACAAATGTAGCTCGTTGGGTGGAGCATTTATCCGGTTTGCGTATACTTGGCACAGATGGCAATGCTTAACATACTTTATGCAATCCGACTCCATGGTTAACCAGTAATACCCTAACCTCATGATTTTTCGGGCCAACATGTAGCCTTCATATGAGGTCCACATACCCCTTCATGTATTTCCTTCATGAGTTCGCATGCTTCATCTTTGTCCACACATCTCAACAGGGTGGTATCATGTGATCTCTTGTAGAGTATAGACCCACTTAATAAGAAATGGCTTGCCAACCTTCTGAGCGTTCTTTGGTCATTCTTGCTAGCCATTTCAGGGTATTTACCTTCTTGGAGAAAGGTCTTGATGTCGTGATACCAGGGCTTATCATCTTGTATCTTTTCAACCGTCAAACAATAAGCGGGCCGACTTCCGATGTCTATTTTCATCGGGTGAACTTCGGCTCCCCCTGTTATTTGCACCATGGACGCTAATGTGGCCAAGGCATCTGCGAACTGATTCTGAGTTCTCGGGATATACGTGAAGGTGATTGCCTTAAACTCCTCGATTAACGCTGTTAGGTGTTGATGGTATGGTACCAGTTTGGGATCTTTGGTTTTGTATTCCCCTCTTGTTTGTAGTATGATGAGCGACGAGTCCCCGTATACCTCTAATTCGCGGATTCCCATTTGGCAGGCCATCTTGAGGCCAAGAATACACGCTTCATATTCCGCGATATTATTGGTATAGGGAAATGTAAGTCTTGTCGCTGCAGGGAATTGAGTGCCGTCTGGGGATATTAATACCGCCCCAACTCCACAACCGAATACGTTGCAGCTCTCCGTCGAAAAACAACTTCCACCCAGCATTCTGCTCTCTCCCAGAGTCTTCTACTGGTATGTCTTCTACTGTTGATATGTTTTCGTCCGGGAATTGGACTCGTATTTCTTGGGTACCCGTCTCGACAGGGTGTTCGGCCAACTGATCGGCCAAGGCCTGCCCCTTTATCGAGTTCTGATGCACATATGTGATGTCGAACTCGGATAGAAGCATCTGCCATTTGGAGATTCTCCCCATCAGCGCTGGCTTCTCTGCCAGGTATTTCAAAGGATCATGTCTTGTCAACAGCTCAATATGGTAGTAAAGGGTATATTGCCTTAGCCGATGCATGACCCAAATTAACGCACAACACGTCTTCTCTACCTCTGAGTACCTCTGTTCCCCATCAGTGAACTTCTTGCTCAGATAATATATGGGACGTTCTCTTCCCCTCCTCATCTTTCTGCCCCAGCACACATCCCATGGATTCGGGGAGTATGGTGAGGTATAAGAATAAAGGTTTTCCTTGTTTCGGGACTATCAAGACCGGGGGTTTTATAAGATAGTCTTTGATTGTCCTGAACGCTTCTTCACATTCGTTGTCCCATTCTATTTCAGCGTTCTTCTTTAATAGACGGAATAGCGGCCGACACTTATCAGTGAGTTGTGAGATAAACCGAGCTATATAATTTAACCTCCCCAGCAAGCTTCTTACTTCTTTAACGGAGCGTGGGGAAGGCAACTCTAATATGGACTTTACCTTGTCAGGGTCAATCTTAATGCCTTCCTGGCTGATGACGAACCCTAACAATTTCCCCGTTGTGACCCCGAAAGTACATTTTTCTGGGTTTAGTTTAAGCTGGAATTTCCTCAGTCGATTAAACAACTTCCTCAGAGTATCTACATGGCTTTCTCTTTCTTTGGATTTAGCTATCATGTCGTCGACATATACCTCAACCTCACGATGCATCATGTCGTGAAGTATGGCGACCATGGCTCTCTGATATGTTGCCCCGGCGTTTTTCAAACCGAAGGGCATGACTTTGTAACAGAAAGTTCCCCACGTCGTGATGAAGGTTGTTTTGGTTTTGTCTTCCTCGGCCATTTTTATTTGATTGTATCCTGAGAAACCGTCCATGAATGAGAAGAGATGGTTTCCTGCGGTGTTATCCACTAGAACATCAATATGAGGTAGTGGGAAGTTATCCTTTGGCGTGGCTTGGTTTAAGTCCCGAAAGTCCACGCATACGCGCACTTTTCCGTTCTTCTTCATGACGGGGACTATATTTGCCACCCATTCTGGGTAGTCGGACACTTCGATGAACCCTACTTCTAGTAGTTTCTTGACTTCTTCTTTGATTTTCAGCAAGATGTCAGGCCTAAATCTTCTTAATTTTTGTTTTTTAGGTTTGACATCTTCTCTTGTGGGAAGCCTGTGAACTACTATTGACTGGTCTAGCCCTGGCATGTCACCATATGACCAGGCAAACACATCTGCATATTCGATTAATAGCTCGGTTATCTTTCGTTTTTGCTCGGCACTCAAATTGGTCCCAATTTTGAGGCTCTTAGGGTTTTCCACGCTTCCTAGATTTACTGTCTCCACAGGCTCATCGATCGAGATTCCGCTTTGTTCATGTCTTAGCCAATTTTCTTGTATTATTTCATGGTTTAAGATATCGTCTTCAACAACTGACCCAGCAGCATTGGAAACGATATTAGCGTTTTTACATTCTACCTGCGCGAAATATCCCTGATGTTCGATGGTAAGAGATCTGAGTGACATGAAAATAAAGGCACGTATATAAGAGAAAGCAAACAAACTGTGATTAAATTGAATAAAGAGTCTCAATAAAACTTGTTTAATGATTTTTCTACTCTTGAGCTAACCTAGCACTATTGGTAGGACAACAAAACCAGTTGTTCAGAGCTGGACGTTGGTTGGACATGCGGGAGATTGATTCCCCTTTGTTGTCTTCTTTGTTTATTTGAAGCTCTTGAATGGTATTTGCCCTTCTGAAAGTTTGTTGGAGAGGGGGAATGCACATCTGGGTGTCCATCAACTTTCCCCTTCATTCTGCCCCTTGCTTGTACTTCTTCCATGGCCGTAGGAACATATCCCAGTCCGAAGGTCCCGTGCTGCCCCTCTTTGAACTGATGACCCTCCTTGCTGGTCACCATATTCACTTCACTGAAAATTTGCAATCCCAGGCTTTCTGAACCTTCATCTCCGATGTAAGGTATGGCAGTTTCTTTGTATATGGCGTAATCCTGCTCGCCCAGTATTGTAATTATCTGCCCATTGGTGATGAATTTGACCTTTTGGTGGAGACTAGAGGGAATGGCACCAGCAGCATGTATCCAAGGCCGTCCCAGGAGCAAGTTGAAAGATCTTGGGATATCGAGGACTTGGAAAGAGATGTGAAATACTTGTGGACCGATTTCCACTGGTAGGTTCACTTCCCCCACAATGTCTCTCTTTGATCCGTCGAAAGCTCTGACCACTGTGGAGCTAGGTTTTATGTTGCTTGGATCGACCCCCAATAAGCCAAGTGTTGCCAATGGGCATACATTGAGGGATGATCCGTTGTCAATAAGTACTCGGGAAACGATAGTATCATTGCACCGGACCACTATGAATAGTGGCTTGGTATGTCGGTCTCCCTCTTCTCCTAACTCTTCTGGAGAAAAAGATATCTGATCCATGGTAAAGATAGAGTTTGCCACGTCACCCATCTTGTCTGTAGCAATACCCTCCGGGACTTGAATCTGTTTTAGCACCTTGAAGAGTGCTTCCCTGTGGGGCTCAGATGTAGTAAGGAGGCCCATGAGAGATATCTGCGCTGGAACTTTATTCAATTGCTCCATGATCCTGTATTCGCTGGCTTTTACCATCTTTGTAAATGCAGCAAGACCTTCTCCCTCTTCCTCCGTTTTCTCTGTATTGGGTTCTTCAGTCGGGCTCTTATACATGGGGTCGTATAATCTCCCAGAGCGGGTGATACCTCCCACTATAGGAGGTCGCTCTTGTTCGAGGGCCCGATAGTCGAACGGTGCAGCCTTGTAATTCTCTGCTGGTACAGGGACATTGAATACATATTTTTTTCTTTGGGATTTGTACCTCCACCGACTGTCCCTCATAGCATCGTATGACCTTGGGCTTCCGATGGGAATTAATCATGTTGACAGTCTTCCCCTCTTCCTTTGCTAGATTGTCTTCCTTCTCGAATTCCGGCCCCCACCCACTAGGCGGCCCTTGCTCGGTTGGGGTGTAAGAATAGTTCACCAGGTACTGAAACTTCCCATGTGATTCTCCCAAAGGGCCAACCGTAGGGTCCCCGGATAACCATCTTTTTTTAATGTGCACCTTTGGAGTCTCTCCCGAAACGGGTTGCTTAGCCGGATTCTTTTTGACGGCTTCTTTGGAGCTGACTCTTCTGATGTGAGCATGTTGATGGTAGGCCTGTGATTAGGCAACGGGTTGGTGTTGACATTGGGCGCTGGAGTGTTTACAAAATCCAATTGTACGATCCCTGCGTCAATCAAGTCTTGGATTTTGTGCCGGAGCCTCCAGCACCTATCTGTGGAGTGTCCTTCTTGACCCATGTGGTAGTCACACTTGAGGTTGGAATCAAAGTTCTTGGGCTTGTATCGGTCGTTGGGGAGTTCGAAACTTATCAAGTTGTCCGCCCTCAACCGAGCGAAGACCTGACTGAGCGGTACGGGGATTGGAGTGAACTGCCTTGGGGGCCTGGCAGCTTGTGCATGACCCGTCGTTGGTTGCTGGGCTGGGGTATTCGGGGTCTGGAAAGTCACCCGAGCCCCAGGTTTTTCTGTCTTACTTGAATGCACTGTACTGACTGTGGACTCTTTAACTCTATTCCCTCCTAAGGGCCTTTGGGTTGGTGCAACCCTAGGAGGTTCCATTGAGTGGAGCCTGCCGGTGGTGATGGCATTCTCGATCCTGCAACCTGCAGCCACTACTTCTGCAAAACTGGAGGACGTCTGGCCGACTAAATGTGAAAAATAAGTTTTTTCCAAGGTATTTACAAATATGGATGTCAATTCCTTTTCAGATATCGGAGTGGCTACCCTGGCAGCTTGGGCCCTCCAGCGTTGAGCATATTCCTTGAACGGCTCAGTATGTCTCTTTCGGAGATTCCCCAGATCAATTACAGATGGAGCAACTTCTATGTTAAACTTGTATTGATCATAAAAGGCCCGGGCTAGCTTTTCCCAAGTGTTGATGATGTTGAAGTCAAGGTGAGCATACCAGACCAGTGCAGGGCCTGTGAGGCTGTCCTGGAAGGTCTGGAGCATGAGTTGATCATATTGAGCATACTTGCTCATCTTCCGGGCATATAGCCTGGTATGCATCTTAGGGCAGCCGGTCCCATCATACTTCTCAAAATCTGGGGTCTTGAACTTGTCAGGGTATGCTTCCTCCCTGTATGCTGGTAGATTGGTGATTCCGGCCTGTTCAAAACCATCAGGACCTTCAATAGTTTTCATTTTGTCATTGAGCTGCTGGAAGAGTCGCTTCTCCATCTCCTTTTGTCTCTCTTCCATCTCCTTTTTCAGATCATCAGAGGTCGGCCCCTGGCTGACTTTCGGCTCATACTCGAAAGCTGGGTTTAGGTGGGAATTGATTTCTTCGTATTCCGGAGGCTGTCCCTCCACAGCTTTTCCCTGCCTGGCCCCTGAATACTCTTCTTGAGTCGGCTGGGTGTTGCGCAGGAGGCTGATGCTTTCAGTCAAGAGGTGAACTTGGGCAGCCAACTGTTGGACCGTCTGCTCTAGGGATATGATCCTGGAATCTGAGGCAGCTTCAGCGTTAGTGTTATTGCGGTTGTCACTGCTGTTGGCCATTTTTGCTCTTGAGCGTGTAAGGACTGGGCTTCTGAGCGGGTTCGGTTGCTTGGAAGCTATTTTCGATACCTGGATTTTATTTTATTTTTATTTTAGTATGATGAATGCAAGAATGAAATGCATGTGTCACGCGAATGCTAAAAGATAAAGAGGGTTGACAACTAATTGACAATGTATTATCCAAACTTTACTTAATAATTCTGGAGTTCAAATAAAAATGAAAGATTACAATGATAATCTATTTCCTAGCTTTCTTTGTCTTCTGCTGTGGGGGCTCAGGTTTCCTACTGATGATAGCTTCTAGTTCTTTGACCTTGGCTTGGGATTTCTCCAATTGTGCTTCTAAGGCCTTGTTCCTTTGGTCGGATTCCTTGAAGCGTCCTTCCAGATGTCTTTCTTGTAATCTGCGGCTTCGAAGTACACTTCCATCCGGGCTTTGACCTGCTCCAGGTAGATTTCTGTCTCGGGATCGATCCTATCTGGTCTTGGTTGAGTGACGTCTGGAACCCGGTATGCTCTTTCCCCTGTCTGGTATAGCTGGCGGATTACAAACTCTCTGGTGGCTCGGTGTTTTCCCACTTCGCCATCTAGCTCTCCTAGATCCACATTCGGCTTTCGATTCTGGCTCCCCAGAGCGCTTTGACCTCTGCCAGCTTAGCAAATTTCTCGGCTACCAACAGGTTCGGATCCTGATACTCAAAGGTGACTGCTTCGAGTGAAGGCCGGTAAACTATGTCTTGAACGGTACCGAATTGGCGGACTACGGAGTTTGGGTGATATCCAATACATCCATTGATCCCGATTAACGGCACTGCTTGGAAATTACTGCAGGCTTAAGATGATTTTATTGCAGCAACTCCACCTGGCTGTCCACAGAATATCTTCGGCGCTAAGGCTTCTAAGCAGATCTACCCAACTGTAGCTGGTAATGTCGTCGGGTAGCTTCACCTTTTCTATACAGGAATCCACCAGATCCACCTGTTGGGCCAGGGTTTTCCTGACCATGTTCAGACCGAAACATTTGAGGTGGCTTACGAACCATATCAGCAGAAGGTTGATGCTGGAGCGGAGGATCCCATGCCCCTTCTTCTTGAGGAAATTCAGATTTCGGATCTGTTCAGCGAGTAGAGCCGGGATGTAAGATTTTCCGTCCAGGAATTGGGTTACCAGCTCTGCAACCCGGTAGTGAATATAGAAAGTTCCGGTGGGGAACAGTATGGTGGCGAAGGCTGTCAAGATGAAAGCCTTCACCCTTCTTTGTCTGTAAGTCTGAGGGTCCCCACACAGGATGTCCTTTCTGTCCCCATTGTCTTCTCGGGCAATAAACCAGGCTTCTAGATCATCCATGCGTATGCAATACCTTACAGTCTGCCAAGGCTTTGTTGACTGCTGTTTTGCGGATGCCAGTAGTCTGCTGAACGTACCGTTGGCCCGGCCTCAAGGTCTGGCGCGTAAATCTGATCAGTCAGTGCTGGAGCCTGTAGCAACTGGGTATACTCCTCCAGGTAGGGGTGATCTCATGCGGTCCGATGAAGAAAGCTGCAGGCTCGATCTCCCATAACTGGAGCATGGCCCGGACCATAGGCAAATTCGCCTCTGTCTTAGTCAGTGAGAGGACGGGGCCGATCTTTTGTTGGATAAAGGCTTGCTCCTCTGGGTTATACAAGGTAAACCAGTGGTCCAGTACCAATTTTGGGTCCAAAGGTTTGTACACCCGAATTTCTTTGCGGAGGAGGCGGTTGACTGCACTGCTAGCCATCTATTACAATAGGAAACAGCCTAGTTACAACAAGAACTATGAAAACGTTACAGGGAAATAGTCCTGAACTCCAAGGACAAAATAACAAACCATTACATTGTCATCCAATTGTCAACCCTTCTTACGATGTCATGTATGCAAGTAGGTGGGTTCTAACTGGTTCCCGAGCTCTATGGCCTCCCGCATTCTCGAAGAAATGGATCTCAGGCCATATCGAAGCATAGGGTGGGGTAGCCTAATCGGTCCCGAACGGTGAATCAACTCACTTCGCCCGAAACCTACACAATGGCTCCCCGACTTAGGTTGCTAGGACGGTCCGGGTTCGACCGCATCTACTCACACAAGCATATGTATGTATGCAAGAAACCCCCACAATAAAGAAAATACAAAATCTAACTAAACCCTGAAAAGTTAGCAACAGAATAATAATTAAAAAACACATTTCTTAAGATAAAGATTTGAAGAGATTCAGGTGGCTAGCCTGCTGGTATGGAGTCCCCAGTGGAGTCGCCATCCTGTCGAGTCTAATTTTTGAATTCCCATTCCTAATCCGATCTAAACTAGACCCTATGCTCATCTAATCTAGATCCTCGACTTGAATTAGGAATTTCGTTTGATTTTTGGAGTCGCCACCCAACTGTTGTTTGGGAAAATTGAATTAAGACTAAAGGAGCGGATTAGTCTTAATTTGGACTACTAGTCGTCGTTCTTTCCTCTTCTCGTTTTTGTGAGAAGAGAAAAAGGGAAAACCAGAGTTCTAAGTCCGGAGGCTAACCTATTAAAACCTTACGGTTACCACCTAATCTCCCAAAATGTTTATCTTTAGAAATGTGTTTCATTTGTGTTCTTTTTACTTTTTATTATTTTGAGAATTATTTGAGAAAATGATTTTTCTTTATTTTAGGGGTTGACCCGAATGGGTGCCTACGTACCTGCTATCAGGATCAAACAAGCCGTAGTTCGCTTTTTTCTGAAAACTTTAGATTTGTTGATGAATTTTAATTTTGCAAAACTCTTTTGATTTAAGTTCTTAACGTCTTTGGAATTTTTAAAAATTTCTAAGCCTAAGCTTTGATTTTATTTTTGAAAATGATTTTTTTGGGAAAACATCAATTTTGGATTTATTTGAAGAAAAAGATTTTTCTAGGTGCTAAAACTTAATTTTTCTTCTATTTTCATAATTTTTGAATTTTTATTAATTTTCATGATTTTTATGATTTTGTGATTTTTTATAAGTTTTTGTGATTTTTATAAATTTTTGTAATTTTTATGCTAGAACATTTTATCCTAAGTTATTATCTATCCTATTTTGAAATCTAAAGTTTTATTATTATTTTTCCTAATTTTTTATTATTTTATTCTATTTTTATTTTTTTATTCTTTTATTATTATTTTTTACTTATTTTATTTTTATTTTATTTTATTTTTTATTTTTACATTTTTCTTAATTCTAGAAAAATCTAATTTCTACATTTTTCCTATTTATTGAAAATAAACAAAAAAATAAATAAATGGCTAACAAAATAATAATAATAAATAAATAAATTCGGAATAAATAAATAAACCAAATAAATTAATTAAATAAAAAAAAATCCGAAAAATCCGACTTACCTGGATCCGGGTCGCTACGCGGGTGGGCGGGTCGAATCTGTCGGGTCAAATCGGTCGGATCGGTCACGGCGGCGGGGTTGGCTCGTTCACGGCGTTCCGGCGGTCGTTTGCGGGGGTGAAGTGTCGAATCCTAGCTTCTTGAGGGTGCTGAATCCGATGGTGGTGGCGGTTTACTCCCAGATCGCCTCCTAGCGGTTGCTCCAACTCCGATCGATGTCTCGGCTTCAAGTTCCTCCGGCGTACTCCGATTCACTCCTTTCTCTCTCTTTCTCTCACTTTTTCTTCGTGTTTCTTCGTGCTTTGGCTTCCTCCTGCTCTTCTCTATTTATAGGCGTCCGGAAAACCTCTTGGATAAGCTCAAATCGGCCGATTTGGATAAATCCGAATTTTTTTCCGTTTTTAGATTTGATTTTATCCCGGCGATTTGATGTTAATCTCTTGTGCTCCTTTGGTTTATCTGATGGATTTGGCCTTATCTCGACTTTAATCTAGAAGATTAAAAAGAAAACGGCCGATTTCGCCTTCATCGGATTTTTTCCTCCGGCTGGGCTCGCGAAGAAGACGATCACGCGCGACGCGCGTGACTTCCCTCGACCAATCACATGCTGCCACGTGGCAGCTCCAGGGAAAAGAACGAAAAAATTTTGCCGAGCGCCTGCGGGGGGATTCGAACTCGCGACCTTCAGCCTTCACACGGTTCCCATGCGCACACACGAGCCAACTGAGCTGGCCCAATTTCCCGATTTTATTTACATCGCAAATTGTACATATGCAATGCAATTTTTTTATTTTTTTGTATTTTTTGAAATTTCAAAAATTTGTAAAAATTATTTATTATTCATTATTGCTATTTCTAAAATCATTTTTCAAAATTGAAGTGTTTTCCTATTTATTTTCATTTTTTGGATATTTTTATTATTTATGCTAAATTAAGGAAAAATTGGGAAAAATTAGGAAAAATTGAAAATTGATTATTATTGAAAATTATTGATTCCTAGGGCAAAAATGGGGTGTTTACAAACCTGGTACATTAGTAGGATGATGCTACAATCACAAGCACCAAGCGCATAAGAAAGGAAGTACATCAAGACCCTCAGCCCTGTTTTAAAGCAAGAGTAAGCAAAGGAGAAGCAAACTAACACTAAGGATCGATTGTTTAGTTGCTATCCGTGATAAATTGGTAAACATCTTAGAATAAATAACCATCATTCACATATTATAAAACATCTCTTATCAAATCATTTGACTCGTTCGTTAGAAGCATTTTCAAAAATATAGGTTAGTCAGCGCACAATGGGGCACTTTCCTAAACATCCTCTCTTAGGGTCAGCCTGTAGGGGCACCTTTCGAGACATTTCTTCCCCAAGGTCACGATTCTAAGAAAACGCTTCCCACCATAAGTTAGTCAACCCACAATGGGGCACTTTCCTAAACATCCCTTCTCAATGTCAGCCCATAGGGGCACCTTTTAAGGCATGTCTTCCTGTTGTAGGTTAGTTAGCCCGCAAATGGGCACTTTCCTAAACACTCTTTCTTGAGGTTAGCTCAAGGGAGCACCTTTCGAATCTATCGATTAGTTAGCTCAAATGAGCACTTTTCGAATATATCGATTGGTTAGCTTAGTGGAGCACTTTTCGAACCCATCGATTGGTTATCTCAGAGGAGTACTTTTCGAATCTATCGATTAGTTAGCTCAGATGAGCACTTTTTGAATCTATCGATTAATTAGCTTAGAGGAGCACTTTTCGAACCTATCGATTAATTAGCTCATGGGAGCACTTTTCGAATCCATCAATTAGTTAGCTTAGAGGAGCACTTTTCGAATCTATCAATTAGTCAGCTCATGAGAGCACTTTTCAAATTTGTTGATAACCGATTAGTCAGCTTATAAGAGCACTCTTCGGAAGTATTTCTCCCCAAAAAATCGCTAGTCTAGCCAAACGCTTCTACTGACAGGTTGCCAGCTCATAAGAGTGCTTCTTGGGACAATCTTCTCTTTAAGGTTGCTAGTCCGATAAGACGCTTCCTATCATCAGCTATGCCACTCACAATAACACATTCCTACACAATCCTTGAGGTGTTTCTCATCGACGATTAGTCATTCCATAGAGCACTTTTCGGGAAGATACATTACTTCATATTGTTAGGTTGTTTAAGACCGTTTCCTAAACAGTATCATTCATTACAAAATACTCGTGGGATTATTAGCTCATGGAGTATTTTCCTACTAGAGACTAAATTCCATGATAACCAGTTAAACCATGGCGCTATCCATTTAATCAAGAGGCTAAAAATGGCGTCTTTTTTGTCTTTATAGTTAAGTTTTTTCAAACTTTACTACAAAGAGGGGCAGCTGTAAACACCCCATTTTTGCCCCTAATGATCAATAATAATCAATTTTCAATTTTTTTTATTTTTTTCAATTTTTCTTCTAATTTAGCAAAAATAGGAAAAATACATCAATTTTGGAAAATAATTGTGGAAACAATAATAAAAGGGGTTAAATAATTTTTACAAATTTTTGGAATTTCAAAATAATACAAAAATAATAAAAATCGCATTGCATATATGCAAATTACGAAAAAAAAAAAAAACTGAGAAGTGGGCTAGCCCAGCTGGTCCGGGCTGTAGTCCAATGCATGCGGGGGGATGGCTTGTCACAGGTTCGAAACGCGGGGGAGGCAGATTCCGCGTTTTGCAATTTTTTTTTCTCGCCTAATATACTAGAACAAATTATCCAGTTGCTGAAGCAGTAAAGAGATTGCTTTGCATGGGACTATCATGAGATGCTTGGTTTAGATAGGAAGTTAGTGGAGCAAAAGCTCCAATTTAGCAAGGGTTCAAGCCAAGCAGCCACCAAGAAGAATGGCACCGGAGGCTTGTGTGGAACAAGGTAAAGGAAGAGATTGAACGCCTATTAAATAAAGGCTAAGTTCATTCGAACTGCCAGGTATGTAGAATGGTTATTTAATATTTTTACTATTCTCCAAAAGAATGGAAAAGGGATAGTTTGTATAAACTTTAGAGATCTGAATGTAGCAACACCACGTGTCAACAGCTGATTGGCTGGAATGAACGCACACGCCGGGCGCGTGATCTTCTTCCTCCTTCGTTTGAGATCGTCGTCGGCGGGGAAAAAATTGCATTTTGGCCATTTTGATTCGATTTTTTGCACAAATCCAACAGATCTTTAACTAAAATAGGATAAACATCATCCAATTAGAATCAAATCGCAACAAATTGATGGATTTGCACAAATTGGAGGAGGATTTTAATCGCAAATCCGATTCATCTCAATCGGAGGAAATCCGAGCTTATCCAGCTCGATTCCTTGCGGCTATAAATAGAGGATGAAGGGAGGAAGCAGAAGCACGAATCAGAAGTGAGAAAAAGAGAGAAATCGAAGCTTCGCTGGAGTTCCCCAAGTCGCGGCCGCCGATCAAGCCTCGAACCGCCACCAGGAGGCGTTTTTGGATAAATCCACCTCCACGGTTAAGTTCCCCACCCCCGAAAACCTAGGAAACGACACCTCAACCTCCTCGAAAGGCCGTTGAAATGCCGTCAACGAGTACTCCCAATCGTCGTGACCGTCGACCTGATTCGACCTAACTCGCGCACCAACCCGAATCCAGGTAAGTCGGATTTTTTTATTTTTTTTTGTATTTTTTATTTTTAGTTATTTATTTTTTCGAATTTATTTATTTATTTACTTGTTATTTATAATTCAAAAAATAGAAAAAAATATTAGAACTTAGATTATTTTTTTAGGATTTAATTTAGGGTGAATAACAGAAAATAATAATAAATAAATAATAAATAAATAATAAAAATTATAAAATAATAAAATAATTAAAAAATGATAAAGATATATTAGAAAAAAATGAATCATAAAATTTAGATTTTTAGTTTAGGGTAGATAAATAATGTAGGAAAAAAATTTAATAAAAATTAATAAAAATAATAAAAATTAGAAAAAATTAATAAAAAATAAATAATAATAATAATATTAGAGGTAGGTAAAAAAATAGAGAAATAAATTTTATCACTTGGAAAAATGTTTTTATAATAATAAATCCAGAAATTGGTTTTTTTTTTTCCTTAAAATGATTATTTTTCAAAAAAAAATCAAATGATCAAGCTTAGACTTAGATTTTTTCTAGAAAAATACTAAAATGATAAAAACGTAAACTGAAAGTAATTTCATAATTAAAATTCACAAACACATTAAAGTTTTTCAGGAAAGGCGAACTACGGCCTGTTTAATCCTGAATAGCAAGTATGTAGGCACCTATTTGGGGCAACTCTAAAAAGAATAAAAAAATCATTTTCTTAGAATAAGTTGCCCAAAAACACAATAAAAAGACAACAAAAATAAAATAAGGCATTTGGATAAGGTTTAGATTTCAGGAGATAGGGTGGCAACTTTAAGGTTTTAATAGGTTAGCATCCGAACCCAGAAACTCTGGTTTTCCATTTCCTCTTTCACAAAAAGAGGAAATCTCGTTGACTAGTGGTCTAAATTAGGATTAATCCGCTCGATTAGTCCTAATTCAATATTTCCCAACCACAGTTGGGTGGCGACTCCAAAATAAAATGAAATTCCTAACTCAAGTCGAGGGTCTACATTAGATGAGCATAGGGTCTAATATAAATCGAATTAGGAATGGAAAATCAAAAATTAGACTTGATATTTACACTTTAAGAATCTAAGGTTTTTCTTAGTTTTCCTTTATTTCTTTAATGATGCATGTTTATACATCATTGAAAATTTCTACTTTCAATATGATTAGAGCATAATTTCTCTTAGTATCACTTGTGGATCTTAAAGTTATTATATGACTGAATTTCTCTTATTCAATGAATTCTTAGATTTCTTTATTCATGCATATGTTTTTTTTTAATATTGTATAAATTAATATTTTTATGGTATTATTCTATCTATTTGATATTATACATTAGAATTGAGAAATCTGATGTGTAATTAGATCTAATATGTTTGAAGAGGATTGATATAATATTAGAGATAAGTTACTTAATTCTTCTAAAATTGATTAATTTGTTTAAGGGAATTTATTATTTTTAATGCGGTATTTAAAATATGCTATTATGAAGAGATTCAAATAAGTATTTTTAATATTAGGGTTAATAATTTTGAGAAAGTTATTAAACTAAATTAGGAATTCCCCCCAGTTGATGCAAGTTAAGAAGGATTTGAATAATTTTTGTTAATATCATATAATAATTCTTAAGAGAAATAAAGTCTAGATACTAATTTTACCATCTTGAAGTTAATTATAATCTGTTTTACCATGCAATTAGCTTGCATGGTTAAGAAGAGGAACCCCTTTAGGGCATTGGCTTCTACCCCTAAGTCAATCAATCCTATTTGAAATGCTAATGTTAAAGAGATGAAGGAGAGGAGCAATATGCCTCAAGGTGTGGAGAGGTATTCTAAGAGTGAGCCTAGACCACTTGATCACCTAGATATGACAACTCCAACTAATATTAGCTCTAATAATCACAGCATAGATACTAATATAATAGATAGGAGAAGCAAGGATGTTAAGTGTTTTAAATGCCTCAATTATGGCCACATGACTGTGCAATGTCTTAATAAGCATGTTATTGTGGCATATGGGGAGCAAGTGACAAGTTAAGATGAGGAGAAGGATAATGTAAAAGCAAAAGTCATTGAGTGAGTTGGTTGTCTTGGAAGAAGAAGAGCCAATTGGAGGCGTAGTTGGGCCCGCATTGGCTATGATTGGATTGCTATGTTGTAATTTGAACATTACACCATCTACAAATCAAAAACAACAAGAGAATATCTTCCATATCAAGTGTCTTGTTAATAGAGTTGTTTGTGCAATGATTATAGACTCAAGTAGCTACACGAATGTTACGGCTTCCACCATGGTTAACAAGCCGAAACTTCCCACTACATCACATCCTCAACTCTATCGATTGCACTGGTTAAATGATAAGGCTTAGTCCATGTTAACAAGAAAGTGTTAGTACCAGTGTCTATACATAGGAAATATGTTGATGAGATTGAGTGTAACACGGTGTCAATGAGTGCATCACACATTTTGTTGAGCAAACCATGGCTTTTCTATTGTAGTGTGCTACATGATGGATGAAGTAATACTTACTTTGTGTTGAAAAAGGGAAAGCAAATCAAGCTCCTTCCCATGAGCCTAGTAGAAGTCTAAGAAACCCATCAGGAAATTAATCCACCAAAAAATGAGTCCTTATTACTAACAAGAGGAGAAGTAAAGAGAGAGGAAGGAGTTATATACCTTTTTATATATTAAGTAGGCTTTAGCAAGCAATATAGAGAAATCTAATATTCCTAAGGAAGTTTGAAGCTCTTTGTAGCAATTTTAGGATGTCTTCCTAGGTGAGCTTCCAAAAAGGTTACCTTCTTTAAGGGGTATTAACCACTAAATAGACTTGGTGCTAGAGGCTACTCTACCTAATTGACCTGCATATAGAATGACCCTAATGGAAGTTAAAGAGTTGAAGAGACAAGTGAATTAGTTGCTTGAGAAGGGTTTTGTTTGTAAGAGCATGAGCTCGTGTTTAGTGCTTACATTGTTGGTGCCTAAGAAAGATAGCAGTTGGAGAATATGTATAAACAGCAAAGCAATCAACAATATGACAATGAAATATAGGTATCTTATTCCCTAACTCAATGATATGCTAGATGAATTACACCAAGCTTGATTGTTCTCTAAAATTGATCTTAAAAGTAGATACCATTAGATCAAAATGAAAGTTGGTGATGAGTGGGAAATGGCTTTTATGACTAGGCATAGGTAATATGAATGGATTGTTATGCCTTTCTACTTATATAATGCTCCTAGTACTTTTATGCAACTAATAAACTATGTCTTACATGAACTTCTAAAGAAGTTTGTGGTCATTTATTTTGATGATATTCTAATCTACAATCTGGATATGGAGACTCATGTATAGCACTTGAAATGTATGTTTATGGCATTGAGAAGAGAGAAATTATATGCTAATTTCAAAAAATGGGTGTTCATCCAATTGGAGGTTACATTTCTAGGTTATGTGGTGCATCAAACATTGGTATTGGTGTAATGCTTCTACAAGAGCAACAACCAATCACTTAGTTTAGCTAGAAATTATATAAAGTTGTGCTTAATTTCCATTTATGATAGAGAGTTATATACATTGATCTGAGCACAATAGGTATGGTAAAACTATTTATTTCCTAAAAAAATTATTATTTTCTCTTATCATGGTCCTTGAAGTACCTTAAGGGTAAAAGTAAGCTTTCTAAGATACACACATGATAGGTGGAATTTTTCTAAACCTTTTCCTATACTATCAAGTATAAACAAGGAAATATTAATGTAGTAGTTGACGCTTTTGTCTAAGATACATGTTTTGCTTAACGTTATGTTGGTTAAGTTGCTGAGTTTTGAGGAGATTATGAAGTAGTATGGTAGTGATCCTGATCTTGCTTCCATTGTTGAAGCTTGCTCTAGAGGAGTTGTGGTAAGGGGTTTTCATTTGTCTGACGGGTATTTATTTAGGGATAGAAAATTGCGTATTCTACAAGGATCTTTGAGAGGATTATTGATGTGAGAGGCCCATTTGGGTGGACTTTCTAGACACTTTAAAAAGCATAGGACCTTAGAGACCTTGTAGGAGCATTTCTATTGGTCTAAGATGTCTAGGAGTATGCATATGGTGTCAGAGGCTTATGTCTTTTGTATACAAGCCAAGAGTCATGTTGAGCCACGAGGTTTATATATGCCCCTTCCTATTCCTACTAAGTCGTGGTTAGACTTAAGCATGGATTTTGTTTCTTCTAAGAACTTAAAAGGGAAAGGACTCTATACTTTTGGTAGTCGATGGGTTTAGCAAAATAGTGCACTTTATAGCTTACCATAAGACAGACGATGCCATCCATATTGCTGACTTGTTTTTTGTAAGAAGTGGTTAAACTCCATGGGATCCCTCAATCTATTATATTAGATAGGATTGTCAAGTTCTTGAATTATTTCTAGAAAATGTTGTGGTGAGGTTAGGGACAAAGTTTCTATATAGTACTTCATGTCATCCTTAGATTGATGGCTAAACCAAGGTTGTTAATAGGACTTTTGGTGCGCTTTTGAAAGATGTTGTACAAAAGAATTTGAAATATTGGGACCATTTCTTGCCAATTGTGGAGTTTGCATATAATCTGTTGATTTACAATGTAATAGGCAAAACTCCTTTTGAATTTGCCTTTAGACTCAATGCTAATACTCTGTTAGATCTATTACCATTGCATTTTACTAGTGAAGATAGTTAGAGTGGTATTGAGAAGGTTACTTAAGTGCAAAAAGTTCATCAGCAAGTGTATGATCAATTATAGAGGCAATTTGAGAAGAGCAAGTAGATAGTTGATAAGGTTAAAAGACAGGTAACATTTGAATCGAAAGATCTTGTGCGGATTCACCTCTTAAAGGATCATTTTCCAAACAAAAGAGCTCAAAAAAAAATTTCACAAGCACATGGCCCATTTCAAGTACTAGAGCACATTAATGATAATGCCGATAAAATCGAGCTTCCAAGTAAGTATGGTGTATCAGCAATGTTTAATATAGCCAATCTTTCTCCATATGTGCCAAATGTGTTAGAGCAAGATTTGAGGGCAAATCTTCATAATCGATAAGGAAATGATGAGAATCAATTGCCACTCGAGCCTATTACCAGAGCTTGAGCTAAAAGGCTTCACAATCTAGTTGTGCGGATCTTATATGATCAAGCTCTCAACAATGAAACTTTACTAATCAATTCTTTCAATGTACATTTTTTAGGTTTAGGACACTCATTTTTAGACCAAGGAAGGGAGCATGGGAATAAATGAGAAGTTTCAAGTTGCTAAGCAAGGGCAAAGTTAGAGTTTGCAAATGGCATCCAGATGCCAAGGGGTGAAAATCTAACTAGAAGCTTGACCAAAACTTAGGAAATAGCGTCTAGACAGGGGTGCCATTATTGTTTGGACATTGTGGTGCCAAATTCTGGCTAGAAAGCTCAGTTCTCAAATGCCCACAAGGTAAGCCTATGATATCTGAATG
>JBBMOL010001565.1:0-36348 GCA_037954665.1 Laguncularia racemosa | reverse complement strand
AAAATTTCATTTTTTGGGTTTAAGTTTTTTTTTTGCTTAGCATTTCAAAACCCTTTTTAACACCTAGATTTGTAAGAATTTGCCATGGTCTAGTACTTTATTGGTTCCTCGGGGATCGAACCTTACTTTTCAATTATTACTTGTCAACTAGTGATTTGCTGCTATTGCGCTTTTTATTTTATATACTTTCGAGTGTATTGCCCCTTATTAGCTTAAAAAGCTTGTGCTATTTTGTTTAAATGTTGGCCCCAAACCCCGAGATGCAATTTCTTTAAAAATTTGCCTTTTTTTTTCCCTCAAGTTTAACAAATTGTTAATAGGAAAAGGCAAAATATCCAATGGAGTCAAAGGGTTAAAGCTATAACAACCCAAAATGGAGAATAAGTAGGGGAAATGCACAGTCTTGTTATATGAAATTCTACATGAGGTAAAATGTCTCCCATTTTTTAAATTCTTATGAATCTGCCTGTAATAAGGTTAAAAGAGTCCTATTGACTATTTCTGTCTGACCATCAGTTTGAGGGTGTGCAACTGTAGAGAACAACAATTTAATGCCTACCCTATTCTACAAAGTACGCCAAAAATGGATCAAGAATTTCACATCCCTATCACTCAAAAATGGATTTAAGCAAACTATGTAACCGCACGATCTCCCTAAAGAACAATTTAGCAATATATCGTGCATAATTAGTTTTAGAATAGGCAATGAAGTGAGCCATTTTACTAAACCTATCGACAACAACAAATATGCTATCTTTGCCACTTTGAGAGTGTGGTAACCGTATAAAAATCTATAGAAACGTTAGTTCAGGTTGATTAGGTACAAGCAATGGAATGTGTTCCTTATGGGGCATTATTTAGACTTGGCCTATCTACATGCAATGCATTTTATCACACATAATTTGCACATCATGTTTCATATTTGGCCAATAGAAATGTTCATGTAAAATATCCAAAGTCTTTTTGACACCAAAGTGTCCCATTAAACCGCCCCATGTGTTTCCTAGCAATTCACGTACAAAACTTTTAGGCCCACACACACCCTATTTTCTTAAACAAGTACTTATCATGTCTATAGAAATCAGAATGTCCAAACTTAGCACAAGTGGCCTAAATTTGACCAAACTCATCATCATTCTCGTACAATTCTTAATGAGTTCAAATCCAAGCATTTTAGTATATAGAGAAGTCAAAAGAGAATAACCTTCGAGAAAGTGCATCAACAACCACATTTTCTTTTCCTTGCTTATATTTAATCACATATGGAAAGGTCTCAATAAATTCTAACCACTTGGCATGCCTCTTGTTCAACTTCCCTTGAGTTTTCAAGAACTTCAAACTCTATGATCTGAATAAATGATAAACCCCTTAGGTCATAAGAAATTGTTGCCAATTTTGCAAGGTCCTCACTAAAGATACAATTCTTATCATATATTGGATAATTTATACAACACCATTATGTTTTTTGCTAAAATAAGTGATTGGCTTGAACTCTTGCATTAATACACCACCTATACCTTTCTCGAAGCATTGCATTTAATCTCAAAGACTTTCTCAAAATTAGGTAAAACTAGTAAGGGTATGTTTGTCAACTTACCTTTCGGGTTTGAAAAACCTGCTTATGTAATTCGGTTCACTTGAATTTAGCATTCTTCTTAACAAAATCATTTAGAGGAGCAGCTATGGAACTAAAATTGATAAGAGTAAATTAATCCTTGTAAATCATGGGCATTAAGAATGAATTTGTATAATCTTTTGAATAAAATCAATGCGGATTCGGGACTTAACAGATAAAAAAAACATGTTTCAGGGTATATACCAAAGAGAAGGAGAAAGATCACAAAAGGAGCATAATTGAAGCTTAAAAGATCAAGTTAAAGTTACTCATGGACAACACGTGGAAAGCCACAGCTGTGTCATGAACCCTGGGCACACCTAAAGATGAAAGGTCACTTGGAAAGGAAGCACGACTTGTGATATGGGTGTGTTTGAAGCCGTGGCAGACGCTGCGAAGAAGTGGAAAGTTCCAGACGTGGCACGGGTTATAATCTAGCCGTACCTCTAGCCGTGTTGATAGCAGTGCTGCTAGCCGTGTTCCTAGCCGTGCCAAACACTGAGCAAGATTGAGGAGTTACATATTTGCGACCAGAGGGAGATACGGTTTGAAATCTGGCGTGCTGTTGGGCGTTGCCAGGCGACTGTTATTCACTTGACGAGATTCACTTGGGAAAAAGGGAAAGATACAATCGTATCTTTCCAGCTGAAGATGCTCGGCCCCCTGCTTTAAGAAGTATAAATAGAACAAACCTAATGAGAGAAAGGGAGGAGGGGGCAAAGAGAAACCCTAGAGAAAAAGAAGCTGTACTAGGGCTGTTTGCAGAATAGTTTTGGATTGGAAGCAAGATATTTCGTGTTTGAATTTTCTTTATGGACTCAATTATTTTATGTTTTGCTCTTCTTATTAGATTCATGAGTGGCTAATTGTTTCATACCCGTTCCCCTTTAGAAACCCCTGATATCATGTGACAGAATTGTTGATGTTCAATAATTTAATTCTATTCTTTGAGTTTGTTCATGTTTCAATTTATAGTTTATTCATCTTGATATATGCGCAATATTAGGATGGAATTATGTCTTTTTTTAAGATTGAAAATCGGTAATAGGTAGATCTTGCATGAATAAAAAACCCCTTGTAATCCTAGAGATAGGTTATAGGAGGTCTTCTGTATTGAACAAGGTCATTGCGGTCTAGTTTCAATTGAGAGTCCTAGAATTCTATTGCAATCTTGATTATGTTAATTGAAGGAGATCTTAATTGGCTTAATTAGGATTAGGGATTATTGATCTTTAGAAAGACTCTAATCTAGTGTAAGAAACTCCGCAGATCAAAGATTGGGTATTAATCATTGGATAGGTTGGAATTGAATAAAAGCTGCATGAAATCAGGGGTAGATCTTGGGCAGGGTATGTTTAGATCATTGAATTAATTAAGGGAGTGTTTGATTACATTTACTTTGTTCATTTTATTTGTCTCTTTCAGGTTTAGGCAATAATTAGGATAGTTGAGATCATCAATAGTGAGAAGTTAGATAGTAGGAGAATCGTTAGTACTAGTACTTATAAGTCTTCGTGGGATCGATACCTGTACTCCTATGTTATACTGCTAGTCGATAGGTACACTTCTTGAGAACTGATCGTAAGCTAGGATTGAGTAGAGGTTTAAACTTGTTAGAATGGTCAGATCATCCATCAAAAATCCCTTACAAATCTCCTATAAAAGCTTGCCAATCTATGGAAGCTACAAAACCTCACTTGCATTCCTTGGCGTTGGCCACTCTCGAATCACTTTCACCTTTTCTTCATCTACAGCAATCCCATTTACTCTTACAACAAACCCAAGAAAAACCACAGTTTCCATACAAAAGGTGCACTTCTTTAAGTTCACATACAATTATTTTCTCTCAAAATAGTGAATACACATTGCAAATGTTGAACATGATCATTTAAAGTCCTACTGTAAACTAGAATGTCATCAAAGTATACAACAACAAACTTCCTAATGAATTTACGAAGAACATGATTCATTAATCTCATAAACATGCTAGGTGCATTTGTTGATCCAAAAGGCATTACCATCCATTCATATAACCCATGTTTAGTTTTAAAAGCCGTTTTCCATTCATCCCCTTCTTTCATGGCGAATTTGGAAATAGCCATTCTTTAAATCAATTTTAGAAAACAAACAAGCACCATGCAATTCATCAACTTATTCATCAAGTCTGAGGATAAGATATCTATACTTAACTATGATCTTGTTGATTACTTGATAGTCAACACACATTTGTCATGTGCCATCCTTCTTGGGAACTAGGATGACGGGATTGAACATAGATTGAGGCTTTCTCTCATAAACCCTTTCTCTATCAAATCATCAACTTGTCTCTGGTTTTCCTTTGCCTCCTCAAGATTAGTTCGGTAAACTGGCCGGTTAGGAATAGACACACTTAGGAAAAAATTAATTTGATGCTCAATGCCCTGTAGTAGGCAGACCCTACCTCTCTAGGAAACAAATCTTCATACTCTTGCAAAAGAGACACCGCTAAAACGGGGCAAAGAAGAGTTAAGGTCAATGTTTGTAAAATACACATCCTTGTACATAAGTACAAGTAGTTGTTTCCTGCTAATATTATACTATTTACCTCACTTTTCTTTGCAATTTTCTCTCCACTCAGTGTTTTAGAATCTTTTCTCTCATTGTTCACTAGTGTTTGTCTTTTACTCTTTTCTTTTTTTTTTTTCATTCTTTTCTTGTACACTCATGTGTTTCTCTCTAAAATCTCTTGCTATCTAAAACTAATCTTCATAAGCCTCCCCTGCTTTTGTGGAGTTAGATTCACCTTCCTTTTGTTTAGAACAAAAGAATATTGGTTCTTGTACCTATCATACATCACCCTTTTTTCAAACTGCCATGGTCGACTCAGCAATATGTGAATAGCCTGCATGGGAACTACATCACACATCACTCATCACGATAACCCCAATAGAAAAAGAAATAAGAACCTGCTTGGTCACTTTCACTTCCTACACTCATTCAACCACTGCAATTGATATGGCTTTGGATGTTTTACAACCTTTAACCTCATCTTATAAACCAATAAGGTACTAACAACATTAGTGCAGCTACCACTATCAATGATTAAGCTACATGCCTTGTTTACACATGATATCGGGTATGAAAAATGTGCTCACATTGATCCCTTCACCATCATCCTGAGGCTGAGTGTTAAGGACTCGCCTAGTAACTTACAACTCTCCACTCACGGGTCCTTCGAAATCGACATCATTATAATCCTCTAATGGTGACGTATCATCATCATTATAACTAATACTTTCCACATCTCCATTATTGTGAATGATCATAACCCTTTGATTTGGACATTGAGATGCAATATGTCCATACCCCTGACATTTAAAACATCTGACATCACGAGTTCTAGTAGGTGGTTTAGTGTTAAAATTACCCTTAGAAGAAGTAAAATGGACTCTTGGCTTTCACATCCTCTTTTGGTTTCAAGTCTGTAATGTTCTTCTTCCCAAATTTGACTTCCATGAAGAGTTGGAAGTTGTTCCAAAATTTAAAGTTCCCCTATACTTTAATTGCTTCTCTACCTTGATCACCTGTGCAACAACTTCTCCATATCCACATCGTGATGTAAATCCACTACGTCAACGATCTCCCGATTCAACCCATTGATGAACTTAGCCATTGTAGCCTCATCATCTTCCTCCATTCTGGCTTTAATCATAGCAACCTCTATTTCCTTATAATAGTCCTGACGCGGATTCAAATTCGGATTCGAATTCCTTCACATACAACCAAATCGTCAACAACAATCAAATAACACAAATTTTTAGGTTTTTTCTTCTAGATTTGGTACTAACGTTATAAAAACAAAGATATGGATAAAATTATCAATCTATAGATGCCAAGATTGATAAAATTAAACTGTTTCGCAATCAAATCATAGAACGATAGAAACCACGTTCTATAAATCTATCACTATGGTTAAAGAATTTAAGAATTCAATACGATGCTCGCCACAAATTCTATATGAACCAAGAATTTGATAAGAACAATACGAATATAGTGAAATCGATTCTCAATATTCTCAAATCTCCAAAAGAAGACTTACACCACTCAAGTGTCTCTATTTTACAAACAAAATGATAATCTCCCTTGAAAAAACCCAAGGACGCCTATTTTATATCATCTAAAAAATTTGTGCGAAAACATTCAAGGCCAGCCATAGGCCCGGGGACCCTTTACTTAGGCTGACACTAAAAGCCGGCGGCCTTAAAGTGAACTCGGCGGCCTTTATTCAAGGCCAGCTTAAGGCTGGTCGGACTTCGCCTTGGGTCCTCCCGACGCCTATGTCCTCCTTTTTTTGGTGCTCGTATTTTCGCTCTTGGAATCGTATCATTCCCTCCATGTTGACAATGATTCGACTTGAATTTGTATCGTCCATCCTGCTAGGCCACATAAATAGACTCCTCTTTCCCTTGGGCGTCTTAAGGCAAATCAGTCTTATGTGTTGTACTTCAATTGGACTCATAGGAAAAAGCTTGTATGTCTTGTCCTGTTGCTGAATGGTATACTCATTGGTGTATCCGTTATACTTGGCTCTAAGGTCATACTGCCAAGGTCTTCCAAGGATCAAATGTGTAGCTTCCATGGGAGCTACGTCACAAACAATTTCGTTAGTATAATCATCAATAAACAATGGAACACGAACCTATTTGTGTACATGAACAGCTCCTTGTGGACTCAACCAATGAAGTGCATAAGGTCTTGGATGTTGCTCCACCTGCAAACCCAACTTAGCAACCCAGTTTGTTGAAGCAACATTAGTGCAACTGCTTATGTCAACCACAATCAAACAAGTCTTTCCCTGCACCATGCCCTAGATATGGAATAAATTGGCCCTCTGATTAAGAACAGTTTCATCCTGCTGAACCATTAGCATATCTCCCTGTACTGGACTCGCTATAATGTCTTCATCTTCCTTTTCTGCCTCAGTACTCTTCTATTCTTCTTCCTCACTCTCAACTTTGTCCCCTTGATGACCATAACCCTTTTATTAGGACATTGAGAAGCAATATGGCTAAGTCCTAAACACTTAAAGCATTTGATATCCCTGCTCCTCTTTTGTTGTGTTTGGTCAACAACCTCACTAACGACTGCTTTTCCCTTTTCCTTCCTTTCCTTCTCCCTCTCACCATCATCTGATTTATGGTGTTGATATGATTTCTGATCTTGCCATCTTTGATCCCGCCTGCGCTGATGCCGCTCAACCCGACTGGCTAATTTAATCATATCCTCAAGAGTCTGATAATGCTGGAGTTCCACTACACTGGCAATGTCCATCTTCAACCCATTGATGAAATGAGCTATGGATTCATCTGATGTTTCCCTGATATCACATCTTGCCACTAATGTCTCAAACTCCTTCACATACTCTTCTTACCCTGCCTCAAGGATTGTAACTCCATCAGCATCTCTTGTTTATAATAGTCTAGCACAAATCTGTGTCTCATCAACCTTTTCATCAAAGCCCATGAATGCACTTTCTCCTCATCAGCCTTACGTCTCCCAGTTTGTAATTTATCCCACCATAAACTAGCATATTCAAAAAATGCTAAAGATGCCATCTTCACCTTCATGCGCTCATCCCACTCATAACGGTCAAACACCTTCTCAACCTGTGGCACTCAGTCTAGGAATTCCTTTGGTTTACTACTACCAGTGAAAGGTGGAATTTTCAGCTTGATGTTTTCAATCCCCTTATGCCTGTCAACATTGTTTCCTCTCCTATTCCTTCCACTTCTAAAGTGTCTCCTCCTAATTCCTACACCACTATGGCTTCTTCTATCCCTAACCTCCAATCTCTCCATAATCAATCTAAGATTTTCTTGGATTTGATTGAACTCAGCCCTAGTCACAACCTCACCCCATTATCAGCATCATTCCTATTGTTGTTGTTATGAACACTTCCATGCGACGACATCTTTACCCTTCAATTATCAGCAATAGAAATTCACCAAAAACCAAATTCTCAACAACAGCCCCAAACTCCAATTCACAGTAATTCAACACCCAACAATTGAATTCAGCAAAAATATTCACAAAACCCCCAATTCTCAACAACAGACTAATCACCAATTCTCAGCAATATAATTCACAAAATAAATTTCCAAATTTCCCAACCAAACACAGTATTAAATTAAAACTACAATTGAATTGAGAATCAACAACCTTACCAATTTAACCCACGATCTGATTGAATCCTTTGCTCTAAACCCTTACGATCCAACCTTCGCTTTGAACCCTTATGATCCAACCTTTGCTCAAATACCAAATGACGCGGATTCAGATTTGAATTCCTTCACACACACAACCAAATCATCAACAACAATCAAATAACACAAATTTTTAGGTTTTTTTTTTTCTAGATTTTGGTACTAACGTATAAAAGCAAAGATATGGATAAAATTATCAATCTATAGATGCCAAGATTGATAAAATTAAACTGTTTCACAATTAAATCATAGAACGATAGAAACCACGTTTTGATAAATCAATCACTACGGTTAAAGAATTCTAAGAACTCAATAACGATGCTCGCCACAAATTCTATATGAACCAAGAATTTGATAAGAACAATACAAATATAGTGAAAATCGATTCTCAATATTCTCAAATCTCCAAAAGAAGACTCATACCACTAAAGTGTCTCTGTTTTACAAAACAAAATGATAATCTCCCTCGAAAAAACCCTAAGGACGCCTATTTATATCATCTAACAAAATTTGTGCAAAAACATTCAAGGCCGGCTCAAGGTTAGCCAAAGGTTGGCGGCCTTCACTTAGGCCGGCACTAAAAGCCGGCGACTTTGAAGTGAACTCGGCCGGCCTTTATTTAAGGCCGGCTTAAGGTTGGTTGGACTTCGCCTTGGGTCCTCCCGACGCCTATGTCCTCCTTTTTTTGGTGCTCGTATTTTCGCTTTTGGAATCGTATTAAGTCCTCTACGCTCTTGGACCCTTGAGTCAGTCCTTGGAACTTCCTAAGCAAATCCTTGTGATAGTGATTAGGGATAAACCTCTTCTACATAATGTTCTTCATCTCGTCCCATGTGCTAACAACCCTTTTTCCATACCTACACCTATTACGTACTAGCTGGTCCCACTAAACACTAACATAATCAGAAAACTCAATTGCAACCAATTTAATCTTCTTCTCTTCAGTTTAATTGTGGCATTCAAATACATGATCCACTTTTCTCTCCCATTCCAAGTATAGCTCTGGATCATTTTTTTCCTTGAAAAGATGGTATCTTCATTTTGATACTTCCCAAGTTATTATCTCACCGTTAGGTACTTCTTTTCTCTCTCATGTAGTTATACTCTCTTGACTCAACATCCTCCCCCTCTTCTATCCTTACTCCCCTTCATAAGGGTCTAATTGTTTCTCGCACTACAACATTGTTACTTGATGGTTCCTTGCTCTGTTTCATCTTATCCATCGTCTCATGGATTTGTTCCAATTCACCACTCAGTATTCTTTTCAGCTCACTCATTAAAGCATCAAACATCAATTTATTTTCCCCTCTTCCATTCTCTCCCCCAGTTGGACTTTGGCCAGACATATCTCTATTTACACTCACAAATATAGATTCACTTGTGTTTCGCTCTCAAGTACAATGTTACTCACATCTTGCTCTTATAGATTCTTTGATTAGAACTCGAATTGAAAACCTCCTCAACGTAAACTACTAAGGCAACTCAACTGATCAAACAATTGGTTCTAAATCAATAGACACTTAACATGCACATAAACAAGGATTCAATAGAGACGCAAGATTACGATAAAATTGGAAAGACAATATTATTATGGATTTGGAAGGACAAGATAACACCTAATATAGAATTGGAAGGATAATATAACACTTAATTGTGTAATTTAAAGGTAATGGATTTGCCTTTGTAATTTGACAATGGATGAACGCGATTGGAATTAATTGAATAAAGCTTTTCTTACCTTTTTAATCTCCTGAAGAAGAAGCAATGTGGAGGATTGGAGTTTTCGGCCAACATCGACAAATGTAATTTATAAATATGCTAGTTTGGGTAATTTGTGACCTCGACCACGATGGACTTGATGAAACACTCTACACTTGGGAAAAAGGACTATTGAACACCGACAACAATTTCCATGGAACTAATTTTTTTTATACGAATTTCTAAAGAGATGAAACAAGAACAATGAATTAAAACAAAACAAATAAGATAAATGGTAGATTTACTTGATTAAAAAAAATTGAAGCTTTGATGCCAAATGATGCAAAACCCTAGGTGATGGAGGACCATTTCAAGGTTCTGGTGTTGAAGAGGACAAATACATTCGAAGTGGAAATGTGGAACTACAAATACCCGAAGGGCCAATCACAAGGGCGCGAGCAAAATAGGTAAAGCAAACCATGCAAGGCTTTGTGAAGATTATTTTTGAAAATGAGGTCAAGTCTGGACTTACCTTGGAGATATGGAGCTAGGCTGAACCCAAATCCATTAATGTTATCCAAGCCTAAAAAATAAGAGCTCAAATCAGCTAAGATTGTAAGCAAAGATTTTAGAAGATAATTAAGGTCATTGTTTACATCAACAAAAATAGTTATAAGTGTAGTTAAGAGAAACACATGTAATATGTTTTGGTAGTGGGTTGTTGATGGGAATGTGGATGGTTTTTTTTTTTTTTTCTTTTTCATTAATTAGCCTTAGAACTCTATAAATAGGGTATCAAAACTTGTGTTATGAAAGTTGGATGAATTTTTCAATTGAAGATATATTTTCTCATATATGTTCTTTTTTAAACAAGTAGCTACAATGAGGATCATCTAGCACCTAAGAGGACAGAATCGAAATCCTAAGATCCATTGCAAGGAATTGGAGGCCCAATGACTTGAGCTAGAGCTAAGAGGATGAATGATGCCCTATAAAAACTAGTTATGGACCTACAAGCCAAGGAATCAAATTACATGAAGGGAAAACGACACCTATTAATGTGATTCACATTTCCATGGAGGGATGCAAGGATTTGAAGTCTTAGAATAGATATGTTGTTTATTAATCTAAAAAGGGAAAGTGGATTTTTTGTTTTTGTTGGTTATTTTTTATTATTTGTTTTGGTTTGTAATTTAGCATATTTAGTTAAGTGTTTCGATCCACAAGAGGATAAGGATGCAAGCTAGATTAGGAAACTTAGGTTTTGTATCTTATTATTACATATCATCCTTATAAGACCGAGTAAGGGGTTAACACATAAGGGAACTATTGATTATTGAAAAATATAACACACTTCTTTTCGTGAAAGAAACCCTCCCTTATTCTTTGCAAAAGAACTCTCCTTTGGAATTCTTCAACTGAATTACTAGAGGAAATTCCTTAATTGATAACTTAGATTTCGGTTAACAGGTGTGATTGGGGTCTAATTTAGTGTTACTTAATTCGAGAAGATCCTTGGGGATTTGAATCAATTGCGTTTGTCGGGTTTTAGGTTTAATATACCCAGGGTTCACGCATCAAGTCGGGGTTTTGACCATGTGGGTTCGAGCTCAATCTATATTATTGGTTCTTGTCTCTTATAGGCAATGAGTTAATAATTTCTTTTTCTTTATATATATATATATATTACCGGTTCTTATCTCCATTAACAACAGGTCAGTAATTTGTTTTTTTTTATTATTATTATTAAAAACCAAGATTTGGGTGGTCCATGAAATCAATTGTTTGTTGCTAGGTCTCACAACTCTATTCGTAGGATTTCGCATCATTTTTGGTATCAGAGTTAAGTTGGTCCTGAATCAGGTTATTATCCTTTATCCTTTATATTCTTTGTTGAAATTTCATTTATTTCTTCAATAATTTTGTTCTACTGTTTCTATTTAATGTCATTTCGAAAAAAAAAATTAGCAAACAAAAGTTTAAAAAAAAAAAATTCTTGTGTTGTCTTCTATCATCATCAACGCCCTAGTTGATTCCTTACATCCTAAACTCCATGATGAGTCTATTCTTCTATTAAGCATTATTTCAATGGTGTTGTTTCTTCCTGTCTTCTTTATGTTTTCTTAATCACTATCTTCTTGGCCCCTTTTTGAGCTAATTATATGAACTGATGTTTGAGTTTTACAAGTGACTACTTGATGGGAAAAATTCTGACACTGTCAACCTCTTCAGAACCCAATTTGGATGATTATCCAAATTGCTTATATTTTACATTATGTCTTTATTTCTAATAAAATTTGAGAATAATCTTACAGGTACAATTATAATTCTCCATGGGATGCCAAAATGTCCTACAACTTCAGTTGGACACCGAACATTTTTCAGGATAACAATCAAAGACTCGCAGCGATTGTTCTCTATTCTGAGGCATTGGATCATGAAGACTTATGTTATTTTGTATCTTGTAAATGTTTATTGAACTATTTTGGTTGTATTTTGGTTTTGGAACATTTTTATTTCCTTGTAATTTTTATTTAGGGATAGCCACCTTAAAAGTGGCAAACTTGTAATTTTGAGGACTTTTTAACCTTAGGAGTAGCAAGTATAAATACTTGCTTAAGAGAGGGTTTGAGGAGGCTTATTTTTGCAGAACAAACACTTCACATTTCGTGAGAGGGCTTAGGGTTTTCCTAATTCCAAATTCTCTTATCAATTTCAATCCCAAGAAGTTGAAATTGTGGCGAGTGCAACAATGAGAAATTGTGAGTAATATCAGTTCCTTATTGTTGTTTTCCATTTCATCACTAGTGCGTCATATCTAGGGTTGATTTGGATGTTCTTGGACTTGTTTTAATTTGCAATTCGTGATCAATAGCTTGTTATAAGATTGATTGTGTTGATATATGATATCATCTCTTCATTGTGGCGTGAATTGGATATTTGAAGGAAGGGATTGGAATTTGCGGTTTGATCCATTTGTTTTCTTGATTGATTCACGTGGGTTTCAATTATAATTGTTATTATTTGATGAAGATTACTTGTTTAGATTGATAATAGCAATTGGAGCTCTTTAGATTTCATTCCATTGCCTTAGGATTTTCGCATTTTACCTAGTCAAGTGAACCGATTTTTGTGTGTGTGAATTGAGGTGTTTTTCTTGATTCTTTTGATTGTGATTAAGCTTGGAATTTAGGCACATCATCTTTTTGGTATCAGAGCACATGTTAAGAGAAGGGGATTGGTTGTATTTAATTTCGTGGAAGTGATCGTCAATTAGGGTTGAACAAGTGAAAAACCGCAAATTGTGTTGTTGTTGTTGTTTTGAGATTGCGAAATTACCTTGGATTGGAATTTGATTTGCTGATTGTTGGAGTTGGTTTGGGAAGGTTATTATATCATTTTGTGGTCACTAATTTACGTGGAAGAGCAGAAGTACAAAGTGAAGTTTACTTTAGCAAATTTTTTGAACTTGCAAAACTTACCAATTCTTGCCGTGACTAGCTTGTGGCGTGAGGAGGTTGTGTTGTTTGTTGTCTTTGATTTCCATTGTGTAATTCTGAATTGGTGGAGTACAATTTGCAGATTACATTAAGTTTGATTAGTAAGGAATTATTTGAATTCAAAACATATGCAATTAAGTTGTGGGAGTTAATGATTGCTATTTGAATTTGAATTCATTGTTACCAATTGAGGAAGGCTTGCAATAAGTGAAGTTATTTGAATTTCAAATTGAAAGTTGCTGCCTATAGTGGGATTCGGAATTCATTTTGGGAAAGCTACTTATTAGTCTTTTGTTTTCATTATTTACCGTGGAAGTGAAGGATTGCAACATATTATTGTTGCGTGGATTTAATGTGTTGTGTGTGTAGTGTGCAAGTGGTGGTGTGAATTAGTTTTGGCATGAAGTTGTTTTGTGAAGTGAGTGTGCTACAATTATTAGATATTACATTAGTACTTCAAATAGATTGCACCCACAAACATGTCCAATAATAGTGTGAATGGAGGAATGAGTGATGAAGCCAATAGTCGAGTTGGTGGAGGTTAGGGTCATAATGTTGCAGGTAGGAGGACCTTGGAGGAACAGCTACATGATCTTACTACTATAGTTGCTACTCTAGCAACTAGGATTGATAGGATGACATTACCATAACCACTAGTGGTAAACCATCAGGCACCACCTCGAGTAGCTCCACAAAACACTCACCGAAACAGAATAGTGGGAGATGGGAATTTAAATAGAAGGATGGGTGAGGAGCATCTTCCAAACATGGAAGAAAGGGATGACAATTTTGGGGTAAATCTAAATCAGAATAGGGATTTCAGGCCACCTCGAGGTTTGGAGTATGTGAAACTACAGATGCCATCCTATAATGGTAAGGGATCAGTAGATGAATACTTAGACAGGGAGGATAAGGTCGAAGGTCTCTTCGAATGTTATTGATAGAGCCATTTTATACTCAATCTTTATAGTATAAATTTTGTTAAATTATTATTGATTTTATAGAAATCATAAGGAAATGGTATTTAATTCTATTATGGTGATAAATCAGGTTAAATGGAGTCAAGGGTGCCAATTCAAGTAAATTAGAGAAGTCATATACAACTTGGTTCAAAGACAAGGATTTATACCGCCGGAGGGAAGTACATGGGCGTGTAATTGAAGTACACGGCCATGTACTTGGTTTTGAATCAACAGGAAGATACACGGTTGAAGTACACGGCCGTGTATCTGCCTAGGAGGAAGCACGGTTTGAGGCACGGCCATGGTGCAAACCGTGTTACACACTGCACAAGAAGGCGGAAATGTGGACTTTCAATAGAGAGAGACACGGCTCATGATCTGGCCATGGGAGCAACTGTGCTTGAAGCCGTGGTGGAACCCGTGGTGGAAGCTAGATGTGCCAAGGAGAATAAATTGTGGAACTTTGACAGAGGAAGACACGGCCTAGGATCTAGCCGTGGTGTAGACCGTGGTACACACTGGACAAGGATGAAGACTTGTTGATTATGCACAGAGGAAGGCACAGTTGGAAATCTAGCCGTGGTGTAGGCCATGGTATACACTGGACAAGGATGAAGACTTGTTGATTATGCACAGAGGAAGGCACGATTGGAAATCTAGCCGTGGTGTAAGCCGTGCTAGGCGGACGAATATTCACTTCTCGAAATCTACTTGGAAAAGGAAAGATATTTTCGTATCTTGCTAGTAAAAGATCATCTGCCATTCCTTTAACAATATAAATAGAACTAACCCTAAAGGGTTAGAGGAGAATCTTTAGATCTCGAAGAACCTTGGATCATCTTGGAGACAAGAAGGAAGGAAGGAGGCAGAGCAGGAATCCGGGTTCATCATGTTTTTACTTTTTATTTTCGTTCTGTTGATGAACATGAGTAGCTAAGCTACTTTTCTAGCCAAAGGGTCATAGATGTTTAATTCTCCACGAATTGTGAGGTCTAATTGACTTGTATTTATTCTATTATTTGTTTTTGGGTATTCATATATCTTCTGAACGTTTTATCATTATTATCTTTGTTGATTGGTATGAATTAGAGCTCTTCTACTCAATTAGCAAGTTAATATATTGTCAACTAGCACGTTAAATCCGTAATTGTTTGATTGTTCTAGTCTTAGTGACATAATAACATGTTTGGTTATAAAATAGATGATCGAATTCATGTTATGGAGGTGTATGATCATGTTTAAATAGGTTATCTTATAATCTATTGGCATGAATTGGTGGTCTCTCTAGATTTTTAATGCTATTGATAGATTAAATCCTAAGAGCTTGTCTAGGGTTGTCTAATCGATAAGAGAAGTAATCAAAGAGCTTGTCTTGATTACCGAGGAAGTAAGGAGAGATATGTTGTTAGAGTTTGTTAATAACCATAACCAGTTTATCTAGAAATAAGAATAGAAAATATTTGCATCGATGATCAATTGCTAGGATTAAACTATCTTGATTTCTTTAGCTAGGCTTTTATCAATATTCAATTTTCTTATCTTGTTTCAACTTTATTTGATTCACAAACGAAACCTCCCCCCATTTTTCTTTTCCTCTTTATTCTTTTTGAATAGAAATATATTTAACCAATCCCTATGGATTCGACCCTACTCACCACTATATGCAAATCATATAATTGTTTAGGAGTAGGTTTTTATTTTTGTTGGATTCGACACCCATCAAATTTTGGAGCCATTGCCGGGGATTGGTGTCAAATTTATTTCTATTCTTGTATGACTCGTTCTTCTCAGACAGGTGAACTAACTTATAATCTGGAGATTGAGAAGACTCTAAAGAGGCTGCGACGAGAAGCTATATCATCCCCTAGATTGAACTTAGCATCGGATTTGTCTGATTCATCCCTTGATTCTGAAAAAGAAGACGATATGGCAAACCCCGAGAGAACATTGCGAGAATTAGCTGCACCGGATGTGAATCAACAACCACTTTGTATTCACTACCCCGAACTAGCTGTGGAATTCGAGTTAAAATCTGGGTTGATACATCTGCTACCCACCTTTCATGGTCTTGAGAATGAAGATCCTCATAAGCATTTGAAAGAGTTTCATATAGTGTGTTCTAGTATGAGGCCGCAAGGAATAACCGATGATCAAATCAAGCTACGTGCTTTTCCGTTTTCTTTAAGTACTAAAGCTAAAGATTGGTTGTTTTATTTGCCTCCAGGTTCTATCACCACTTGGACAGATATGGTGAGACTCTTCTTGGACAAATTCTTCCCCGCATCCATAGCCGCTGTTATAAGAAGAGAAATTTGTGGTATAAAATAGAGGGACACCGAGACTTTCATGAGTATTGGGAGAGGTTTAAGCAACTGTGTGCCAGCTGCCCACAACATGGGATATCTGAACAACTTCTCATCCAATACTTCTATGAAGGCCTGCTTCCGATGGAAAGGAAGATGATGGATGTTGCAAGTGGAGGCACCATAGTAAACAAAACCCCTGGTCAAGCTAGGGAATTGATCTCCATTATGGCTGCTAATTCGCAACAATTTGGGTATAGGCATAATACGTCTTCAAGAAAGGTAAATGAGGTAAGTGTGTCTAACCTTGAACATCAAATTTCTAACTTAACCTCCCTTATGCAGTAGCTAGCTCTTGGAAAAACACAGCAGGTGAAGGCTTGTGGAATTTGTGCTGCTCCTAATCATCCTACCGACATGTGCCCCACATTGCAAGATGACAATCATGAACACGCCAATGTTGTAGGAGGATTCCCAGGGTAACCACAAAGGAAGTATGACCCCTACTCAAATACTTACAATCCTGGATGGAGGGATCATCCTAACTTCAGATATGGCAATAAACCACAAAACTTCCAACAATTCCAACCTAAGCCATCAAACCAAGTATCGCAAGCTCCTTCCACTTCAGGTATGTCTCTTGAGGAGATTGTTAAATCACTTACCGTTAATACAAAACAATTTCAGGAGGAGACAAAGCAGAGCATCTACAACTTGGAAAATCAGGTAAGCCAACTTGCTTCTTCTATAACAGGTTAGAAACTCAAGGTAAGTTACCTTCTTAAACTATTACAAATCCAAAGCAAAGTGCTAATGCAATTACCTTGAGAAGTGGAACGAAATTGCAGGGATCAAATGAGAAAGGACACCGAACTAATCTTGAGGAAGAGACTGAGAAAGAAACTGCAACTCCGAGCCAGCAGAACAATCAGATCAAAGGACCCCTCGTTGAACCACCAAAGGTCATGACAACAGCACCTCCTTTCCCTTCCAGATTAGCGAAATCCAAGAATGAAGCTGAAGAAAAAGAGATTCTTGACACTTTTCGCAAAGTTGAGGTAAACATTCCTTTGCTGGATGCAATTAAGCAAGTACCTCGTTATGCTAAATTTCTCAAAGAATTGTGCACTAACAAAAGAAAGTTGAAAGGTAATGAAAAGATTAGTGTAGGTGAGAATGTTTCAGCTATTTTTCAGAAGAAGCTTCCTCCTAAATGTAAGGATCCCGGTATGTTTACTATTCCTTACAAAATAGGTAATCTTGGAATCACTAAAGCTATGTGTGATTTAGGAGCTTCAATCAATGTTATGCCTTTGTCTGTTTATCAATGTTTAAATGTTGGTCCCTTCAAGGAAACAGGTGTTATTGTTCAACTTGCTGATATCCAATGTTTATCCTGAGGGAGTTCTAGAAGATGTTTTAGTATAAGTTAATGGTTTGGTTTTCCCCGCAGATTTTTACGTGCTTGACATGGAGAATGATGATTCTCGTAATTCATCAATGATATTATTAGGGAGACCATTTCTTAAGACATCTAGAACAAAAATCGATGTACATGATGGTAACCTCACTATGGAATTTGATGATGAAGTGATTAAATTTAACATTTATGATGCCATGAAATATCCAAGTGATATATCTCCTGTTTTTGTTGTGGATGTTATTGACCCATTAACACAGGCTACATTTGATTTGATAGACGATGATGAGTTGAAAGTTGTACTTAATAGGAGTCTTACTATTCATGCATTGAAAACTCTTAAGGAGAAGCTTGTAATATCCTCTGATTTGTAGGACAAGATTTGGGAGTTGGAATCATTAAAACCTATCAGGTATGATGTGTCCTACATTCATTTACCCCCTTCTAACACAAGACTTCTTCCCTCTATTGTGTAGGCACCAAAGCTAGAGTTAAAACCTTTACCCGAACATCTAAAGTATATCTTCTTAGGAGAAAATGAGACTCTTGCTGTGATAGTCTCTAACAAACTAAGTGCTTTAGAAGAAGAAAAGTTGATTCGGGTGTTGAGAGAGTACAAAGAAGCCATTGGATGGTCCATAGCTGATATCAAAAGACTAAGCCCCTCCACATGCATGCACAAGATTTTAATGGAAGATAATTGCAAACCTTCCAGGGAAGTTCAGCGTCGTTTGAATCCGCCTATGATGGAAATAGTTAAGAAAGAGATCTTGAAACTTCTTGATGCAGGTATGATTTATCCAATTTCCGACAGCAAATGGGTAAGTCCAATTCAAGTTGTTCCAAAGAAAACAGGCTTAACTGTGATTGAAAACTCTGATGGTGAGTTAATTCCTACTCGGGTTTAGAATGGATGGAGGGTTTGTGTTGATTATAGGAAGTTAAATGCGTCAACTAGAAAAGATCACTTCCCTATTCCTGTTCTTGATCAGATGCTTGAGCGTTTGGCTGGCCATTCTCACTATTGTTGTCTTGATGGTTATTTAGGTTTTCATCAAATTCCAGTAGCACCGGAAGATCAAGAGAAGACTACTTTCACTTGTCCATTCGGTACTTTTGCGTATCGAAGGATGCCTTTCGGGCTCTGCAATGCCCCAGCTACATTCCAAAGATGTATGGTTAGTATATTTTCAGATTATGTGGAGAACATCATAGAAGTTTTCATGGATGATTTCACCGTCTATGGTAATTCTTTTGATTCATATTTGATTAACCTTACAAAAGTGCTTCAAAGATGTATAGATAAGAATCTAGCGTTGAATTATGAAAAATGTCACTTTATGGTTGAATAGAGTCTCATTTTAGGTCATATTGTATCTTCTAATGGGCTTGAAGTCAATAAAGCTAAGGTAGAATTGATTAAATCTTTACCTTACCCTGTAAGTGTACGGGGAAATTCGGTCTTTTCTTGGGAGTGCAGGATTCTATCGACGCTTCATCAAGGATTTCTCTAAGATTGCTCAACCCCTATGTCGATTGCTATAAAAAGAAGTGACATTTGAGTTCGATGAGGCCTGCAAGAACGCTTTTGACACATTAAGGGATAAGTTAACTTCTGCTCCAATCATCCAACCACCCGACTGGACCCTTCCCTTTGAAATCATGTGTGATGCGAGCAATTATGCAGTTGGAGCAGTTCTTGGCCAAAGAGTTGGGAGAGCTTCTCATGTCATTTATTATGCTTCCAGAACATTGGATAATGCTCAATGCAACTATTCCACAACGGAAAAAGAACTCTTGGCTATTGTTTTTACATTAGAAAAATTCAGATCATATTTACTTGGTACTAAGGTAATTGTTTACTCTGATCATGTAGCTCTCAAATACCTGCTCGAGAAGAAGGAGGCGAAACCAAGACTTATTCGATGGATACTCTTATTACAAGAGTTTGATCTGGAAATACGCGATAGGAAAGGATCTGAAAACTTAGTTGTCGACCACCTCAGTAGAATACCTATCAGTGAAGGGTTAACACCAATACAAGATGATTTTCCAAATGAGTATCTCTTTTCTATTCAAAAGACAATTCCGTGGTATGCTGATATTGTCAATTATTTGGTTACTAAGACACTACCAAGTGATTTGTCTAGGGCTCAAAAAGATAAAATTAAAAGTGATGCTAAGTACTATGTATGGGATGATCCGTATTTGTGGAAACATTGTGTTGATCAGATCATTAGAAGGTGCATTTCTCAAGACGATATTCCATCTGTCTTGCAATTTTGTCACTCCTATGCATGTGGTGGACATTTTGGCCCCGAGAGGACAACTCAAAAGGTATTAGGGTGTGGTTTGTTTTGGCCTACATTGTTTCGCGATTCCTTTATGTTTTGTAAGTCTTGTGAACGATGTCAAAAAATTGGCAACTTAGGACGTAGAGACCAAATGCCACTTACCCCTATTCTTGTTTGTGAAATATTTGATATATGGGGTATTGACTTTATGGGTCCTTTTCCTCCTTCTTTCGGTAACGTTTACATCCTTCTTGCTGTGGATTATGTTTCAAAATGGGTGGAAGCCAAAGTGACCCGAACTAATGATGCTAAAGTTGTTGTGGATTTTGTTAAATCTCACATTTTTGCTAGGTTTGAGACACCAAAGGCTCTTATCAGTGATCGTGGCACACACTTTTGTAATAGAATGGTGTAAACTCTATTAAAAAAAATACAGGGTCGCTCATCGCACTTCCACCGCATACCACCCTCAAACCAATGGATTGGCAGAAGTTTCAAATCGAGAAATCAAGTCTATTCTGGAAAAAACCGTCAATCCAAGCAGGAAGGATTGGAGCACAAGACCGGAAGATGCATTATGGGCCTACTGGACAGCTTACAAGACCCCTATAGGTATGTCTCCTTACCGTTTAATATTTGGCAAACCGTGTCATCTCCCTGTGGAGCTGGAACATAGGGTATACTGGGCTGTAAAACAATGTAACATGCAAATGGGTGAGGTTGGTGAGCACAGAAAACTTCAATTACAAGAACTCGAGGAAATTCGAAGAGAAGCTTATGAGAGTACTAAAATCTACAAGGAAAAAACAAAGGATTTTCATGATCAAATGATTTCCCGAAAGAATTTTTCTGTAGGTCAAAAAGTATTACTTTATCATTCTCGATTGAAGTTGTTTCCTGGAAAACTACAATCACGGTGGATTGGCCCTTTTGTTATCACTAACATATTTTCACATGGTGCAGTTGAGATCTTAAGCCTTGAAACTGGTAAGACCTTCAAAGTCAATGGTCATCGCTTGAAACTTTTTTATGAAGGATTTCAAGTATGTAATATTGAAGAAACCAGTTTAACTCACCCCGAGTATTGTGATTGATTACAGGAATGTCTAGCCAAAGACGTTAAAGAAAGGCGCTTCATGGGAGGCAACCCATGTCAAAAAAAAAAAAATTCAATTTTTAGTTTTGTTTTGCTTTAGTTTAGTTTTGTTTTGATTTTAGTGTTGTTTTGATTCCTTTGGATTAGCTGCAGCAAGGATACACATAATCAGATGACACTTTCCAGAGCTTAAGGGGAGAACTCCAATACCAGGTAAATATCAGTATTTCCTTTTTCTTATTCTCTAATGTTCCTTGAGTTGTTAATTCCTCTTCAATTGTGTTGAATTAGGAACAGTGAGGACACTGTTCAAGTTAAGTGTGGGGGGGAGGATAATAAACTATAGAGAATAGAGAATTGATCCATACTTTAAATGTTTGTCCTTAAGCAATTTTAAGCCAAATTTTTTCAAAATTATCATGAAATCTGGAGATTGTACTAAATGTTGTAATAAGCATCTACAAAATGTGAAATTGACTTGTTCAAATGCTTTAATCACCCACTACTGTGATTAGAATACTTGGTTAAAATTAAGTAGTGAAATCTTTAAGAAACAAATTTACCTTATATTTAGCTTTTGAATTGGAAGTCTAAGAGTAAGTCGAATCCTTAAGTGAAAAATAAACAAAGTTTACTTCTAGGTTATATTAGTTACTATATACTGTTTCAAGTTGTTTGTAAAGCAATCATAACACTTAAAAAAAAAAATCAAGCATAACCATTATTCCATTGATTTAACTAATTGAGTTATGAGTATTCAAACTTAAATGTTAGAGTGAGGAAGAGTCCATAGGGGTATCTCAAAACCCGGTCACTTGAGTGACGAGCTCGGGATGTGCTGACTCAATGAACTCACTGTAACGATAAGGGAGAAAAGGCGAAAGTTCATGAAAAGAAGCGGGCAAAAACCCGTCAAAATAGATGCTTGAATAAATCAAAAGAACATGAATGTAAACATTCATTGAATAAAACAAGACGTATAAAAGGGAGAATATCTAGTAAAGAGCTTATACCATATGCTTTTACTTTATGCTGCAAGGATTATATGTTTGCTAATATCCAATGAAGTTTAATTGGGTGTTTTTCCTTAGTGGATTAAGTATTTACTTTTGGAATAAAAAAATTCTTTTACTAAACATGAGGATTAAAGTTTGTTTTGTTTAGATAGCCATTGAATTTTGTCCATGGTAATTTGATCACAGGAAACCAGTTTGGTTGAAGTAGTAGACATTAAAACTACAAGTCATGAATTACAAATGAATAGATGCTTGAAATGATGAAAAGAAAGTTTGTATAATCTATGACAGATTTCTCAATTGATTTGATGCAATTTCTTGAGGACAAGCAAGAGTTTAAGTGTGGGGGAATTTGATAGAGCCATTTTATACTCAATCTTTATAGTATAAATTGTGTTAAATTATTATTGATTTTATAGAAATCATAAGGAAATGGTATTTAATTCTATTATGGTGATAAATCAGGTTAAATGGAGTTAAGGGTGCCAATTCAAGTAAATTAGAGAAGTCATCTACAACTTGGTTCAAAGACAAGGATTTACGCCGCCGGAGGGAAGTACATGGGCGTGTAATTGAAGTATACGGCCGTGTACTTGGTTTTGAATCAACAGGAAGATACACGGTTGAAGTACACGGCCGTGTATCTGCCTAGGAGGAAGCACGGTTTGAGGCACGGCCATGGAGCAAACCATGTTACACACTGCACAAGAAGGCGGAAATGTGGACTTTCAACAGAGAGAGACACGACTCATGATCTGGCCGTGGGAGCAACTGTGCTTGAAGCCGTGGTGGAAGCTAGATGTGTCAAGGAGAAGAAATTGTGGAACTTTGACAGAGGAAGACACGGCCTAGGATCTAGCCGTGGTGTAGACCGTAGTACATACTGGACAAGGATGAAGACTTGTTGATTATGCACAGAGGAAGGCACGGTTGGAAATCTAGCCGTGGTGTAGGCCGTGGTATACACTGGACAAGGATGAAGACTTGTTGATTATGCACAGAGGAAGGCACGGTTGGAAATCTAGTCGTGGTGTAAGCCGTGCCAGGCGGACGAATATTCACTTCTCGAAATCTACTTGGAAAAGGAAAGATATTTTCGTATCTTGCTAGTAAAAGATCATCTGCCATTCCTTTAACAATATAAATAGAACTAACCCTAGAGGGTTAGAGGAGAATCTTTGGATCTCGAAGAACCTTGGATCATCTTGGAGACAAGAAGGAAGGAAGGAGGCAGAGCAGGAATCTAGGTTCATCATGTTTTTACTTTTTATTTTCGTTCTGTTGATGAAAATGAGTAGCTAAGCTACTTTTCTAGCCAAAGGGTCATAGATGTTTAATTCTCCACGAATTGTGAGGTCTAATTGACTGGTATTTATTCTATTATTTGTTTTTGGGTATTCATATATCTTCTGAACGTTTTGTCATTATTATCTTTGTTGATTGGTATGAATTAGAGCTCTTCTACTCAATTAGCAAGTTAATATATTGTCAACTAGCACATCAAATCCGTAATTGTTTGATTGTTCTAGTCTTAGTGACACAATAACATGTTTGGTTATAAAATAGATGATCGAATTCATGTTATGGAGGTGTATGATCATGTTTAAATAGGTTATCTTATAATCTACTGGCATGAATTGGTGGTCTCTCTAGATTTTTAATGCTATTGATAGATTAAATCCTAAGAGCTTGTTTAGGGTTGTCTAATCGATAAGAGAAGTAATGAAAGAGCTTGTTTTGATTACCGAGGAAGTAAGGAGAGATAGGTTGTTAGAGCTTGTTAATAACCATAACCAGTTTATCTAGAAATAAGAATAGAAAATATTTGCATCGATGATCAATTGCTAGGATTAAACTATCTTGATTCCTTTGGCTAGGCTTTTATCAATATTCAATTTTCTTATCTTGTTTCAACTTTATTTGATTCACAAACGAAACCCCCCCCCATTTTTCTTTTCCTCTTTATTCTTTTTGAATAGAAATATATTTAACCAATCCCTGTGGATTCGACCCTACTCACCACTATATTCAAATCATATAATTGTCTAGGAGTAGGTTTTTATTTTTATTGGATTCAACACCCATCAGTTATGAGATCGATAACAGTACTAGGACAACAGAGATACTAGGGTTCAGTTCCACAACTGATCCTCTAGATTTGAGGGCAAATCTTTTAGAAGCCCGAGGAGATGATGGGAAAAATTTTGACACTGTCAACCTCTTCAGAACCCAATTTGGATGATTATCCAAATTGCTTATATTTTACATTATGTCTTTATTTCTAGTAAAATTTGAGAATAATCTTACAGGTACAATTATAATTCTCCACGGGATGCCAAAATGTTCTACAACTTCAGTTGGACACCTAACATTTTTCAGGATAACAATCAAAGACCCGCTGCGATTGTTCTCTATTCTGAGGCATTGGATCATGAAGACTTATGTTATTTTGTATCTTGTAAATTTTTATTGAACTATTTTGGTTATATTTTGGTTTTGGGACATTTTTATTTCCTTGTAATTTTCATTTAGGGATAGCCACCTTAAAAGTGGCAAACTTGTAATTTTGAGCACTTTTTAACCCTAGGAGTAGCTAAGTATAAATACTTGCTTAAGAGAGGGTTTGAGGAGGCTTATTTATGCAAAACAAACACTTCACATTTCGTGAGAGGGCTTAGGGTTTTCCTAATTCCAAATTCTCTTATCAATTTCAATCCCAAGAAGTTGAAATTTTGGCGAGTGCAATAAGGAGAAATCGTGAGTAATATCGGTTCCTTATTGTTGTTTTCCATTTCATCACTAGTGCATCATATCTAGGGTTGATTTGGATGTTCTTGGACTTGTTTTAATTTGCAATTTGTGATCAATAGCTTGTTATAAGATTGATTGTGTTGATATATGATATCATTCTCTTCATTGTGGCGTGAATTGGATATTTGAAGGAAGGGATTGGAATTTGTGGTTTGACCCATTTGTTTTCTTAATTTGATTCACGTGGGTTTCAATTATAATTGTTATTATTTGATGAAGATTATTTTTTTAGATTGATAATAGCAATTGGAGCTCTTTGGATTTCATTCCATTGCCTTAGGATTTTCACATTTTACCTAGTCAAGTGAACCGGTTTTTGTGTGTGTGAATTGAGGTGTTTTCCTTGATTCTTTTGATTGTGCTTAAGCTTGGAATTTAGGCACATCACTACTCTAGTCTTTCAATTGTTATGTTCTTAAAGAACTTGTTGGGGGGAAAACAAGAGTGGGTGAGCGTAATAGAGGGTAAAAGCCATTAATCTGTGTGCAACACGAGTGTAGATAGACTTTTTTAGTGGAAACACGTGAGGGAGTGTGTGAGGACTTCTTAACTAAATTTCTTTTAGGATCATCATCAAGTTAGAACATGAGAATCAAAGGGATAAACCCAATCAATCCTTTCTTTTGAGGGCTATGCAGCAACAGTTCGAGCACGTGCATGTGGTGTTCGGAGAAATCCGTGATCGAATGGATAGACAAGATGAGCGGATCAATGAATTGCAAACAAGACCTCCTATGGGAATCCCTCCCGTACGGAGAGAAGTACGTCGACCAATCGTACCTTGAGACGAATCTGCTGACGAAGAAGAGGAGGAAAGGCACGATCGATGCAGGAATGACTATGTCAATAATAGAGTCAGAGATGAAGTTGATGGAAATATCAGGAGTATCGAAATGACAATCCCTCCTTTTTAAGGGAGGAATGATCCCGAGATCTACCTTAAATGGGAGAGAAAGGTTGAGCTGGTTTTTGATTGCCACAATTACTCTAAGGAGAAGAAAGTGAAGCTTGTAGCAGTGGAATTTATAGATTATGTCTTTGTTCGGTGGGATCAATTGATCTTATCCCAATGGAGGAATGGTGAACGACCAATTGACAATTGGGAGGAGATGAAGGCTGCTATGAGAAGACGATTTGTCCCATCACATTATTATTGAGATCAGCACCTTAAGTTGTAAAGCCTCAAATAAGGGTCGAAAAGTGTTGAAGTCTATTATAAGGAGATAGAAATAGCCTTAATATGAGCTCATGTGGAGGAGGACCATGAGGCTACTATGGCTAGATTCTTGTGTGGACTGAATCGTGACATCGCTAACGTTGTGGAATTACAGCACTATGTGGAGTTGGAGGACATGGTGCAAATGGCCTTGAAAGTCGAGCGACAACTCAAAGGAGCGAAAGCCACTTAAGTTAAGAGCTACAACTACTTAAATTCCCACTCTTGTGGTAGGTGGATAAGGGGGAAAAGGGAAGAGAAATCTGGGTTCAATGCCTATGATGGTGGGAAATTAAAGAAATACCCTCAGACCGTTAAGGAGAGAGGTAACTCATCATCTTAAACTCTAAGAAATCGGGATATTAAACGTTTTAAGTGTTTGAGGACTGGGCATATAACATCTTAATGTCTAAACTAAAGAGTGATGATCATGCACGGGGGTGGGGAGATTGAAACTGATGATGATGTGATACGAATTGATTTGGCTCTGATACCAAACTGATACGAACCACGCCAACGTGTGACGAAACCCAATCCAATACGTTCGGAATTCGCTACCTAAGATGCCAAACACACTCAAGTGGAAACTGTGACCCGTTGTCTATAAGCGAGACAGGAACCTTGGTATAATATGAAGATGCCACAATCGGGATGAAAGACCGATTGATAAGTCGGGATGAACGCCACAGAATGAAATTCGATAAGTTCTAGATTAGTTCTTTAAAGAACCAAGAGAGGAATTCTCTCAAAAGTGTTTTCTCAAACTTGTATGTTGTATGTTCTATATTCTAAATGTTCTAAACCTTAGGAGCTTTATATTAGGGTTTACGATTCGTAACAATAAAGCCCCGAAACGACATCACTTCAATAAGTTGCGTAAAATCAACAAAACAAGACATGAAGGCCGACAGCTTTAGAGCCGGCCTTGAGCCGACATTGGAGATATACACGGCCGTGTACTTCTAGACGTGTATCTTTCTGTAGTTTTCTTGACACCATACATGGCCGTGCCTTTTAGCCGTGTATATGACCGTGTATGATTCTGTGTAACCTTCAGACTCCTATACGGTCGTGCCTTCAAAAGACACGCCCTCATTAACTTGTATCCTTTATGACTTGTACAAGAGCAAGGGCATTCCCATGGTTGTTCCAATCCTTTCCAACTTCATGATTGCTCCAATCCTTTCCGGCTTCGTAGACATCCTTTATCAACCCGTTAAGTGCTTCCTTGAATCATTTCACTCGATTTCTTGTGATCGGTCTAAGTGGCACTTCAAGAGGATCCACATTCCATCGTCTGGCTTGGCTCCCATCATGGATCTCATCATTCCCCTCCTCTTGAAAAGGACTTGTCCTCAAATCATTGCCTGCATCAAAAGGACTTAGATTAGTAACATTAAACGTAGCACTTACTTGATACTCACATGGTAAATATATCTTGTATGCATTATCATTGATGCGCTCAAGAATTTGAAATGGTCCATCGCCTCTAGGAAGTAATTTAGATCGACGCTGCACAGGAAACCGCTCTTTGCGCATGTGAACCCAAACCCAGTCTCCAGGTTCAAAAACAGCTTGTCGACGACCCTTGTTGGCTTGTTTCACATACTGCTCTATTCTTCACTCAATGTTTAGCCTTGCCTTCTCATCGATCTGTTTAACAAATTTTGCTTTCTTCTTGCCATCTAGATTAACATACTCAGAAATAGGCAAAGGTGATAAATCCAAAGGAGTTAGTGGATTAAAACCATACACAATTTCAAAAGGAGTAAACTTAGTAGAAGAATGCATTGTACGATTATAGGCAAATTCAACATGCGGCAAACAATCCTCCCAACTTTTAATGTTCTTTTTAATGACAGCCCTTGATAGAGCCATTTTATACTCAATCTTTATAGTATGAATTGTGTTAATTTATTATTGATTTTATAGAAATCATAAGGAAATGGTACTTAATTTTATTATGGTGATAAATCAGGTTAAATGGAGTCAAGAGTGCTAATTCATGTAAATTAGAGAAGTCATCTACAATGTGGATCAAAGGCAAGGATTTACACCGCCGGAGGAAAGTACATGGGCGTGTAATTGAAGTACACGGCCGTGTACTTGGTTTTGAAGCCACAGGAAAATATACGGTTGAAGTACACGACCGTGTATCTGTCTTGAAGAATCAACAGAAGGAGGCACAACTTGTGATCTAGCCGTGGTGGAAGCTGTGTACTTGGCTTAGAATCAACAGAAATATACACGGTTGAAGTACACGACCGTGTATCTGTCTTGAAAAATCAACAAAGAGAGGCACGACTCGTGATCTGGCTGTGGTGGAAGACGTGGCACACACTGGACACGGATGAAGAATTGTAGATTATCCACAGAGGAAGACACGGCTTGAAATCTGGCTGTGTTGTTGGGCGTGCCAGGCGGACGTTTATTCACTTCTTGAGATTTACATAAAAAAGGAAAGATATTTTTGTATCTTGTGAGCAAAAGATCATCTGCCATTCCTTTAACAATATAAATAGAACTAACCCTAGAGGGGTTTATCATCTTGGAGAGTTTTTCATCTTGGAGACAAGAAGGAAGGCAGGAGGCAGAGCAAGGGAAACCGAAAACAGAGACTTATCATGTTTTCACTTTCAATTTTCGTTTTAAGGATGAGCATGTGTAGCTAAGCAACTTTTCTAGCCAAAGGATCATTGAAGTTTAATTCTTCATGGATTGTGAGATCTAATTGATTTACTTTTATCCTGTTCTTTGTTTTTAGATATTTATATATCTTCTGGACGTTTTGTCAATATTATCTTTGTTGATTGGTATGAATTAGAGCTCTTCTACTTAATTAGCAAGTTAATATATTGTCAACTAGTACGTCAAATCCGTAATTGTTTGATAGTTCTAGTCTCGGTGACACAATAACATGTTTGATTATAAAATAGATAGTCGAATTCATGTTATGGGGATATATGATCTTGTTTAAATAGGTTATCTTATAATCTATTGGCATGATGAATTGGTAGTCTCTCTTGTTTTTAATGCTATTGATAGATTAAATCCTAAGAGCTTGTTTAGGGTTGTCTAATCAATAAGAGAAATAATCAAATAGCTTGTTTTGATTATCAAGGAAGTAAGGAGAGATAGGTTATTAGAGCTTGTTAATAACCATAACCAGTTTATCTTAAATAAAGAATAGAAAATATTTGCATCGATGATCAATTCCTAGAATTAAACTATCTTGATTCCTTTGGCTAGGCTTTTATCAATATTTGATTTTATTATCTTGTTTCAATATTATTTTGATTCACAAACAAAACCCCCCATTCTTCTTTTCCTCTCTATTCTCTTTTAATAGAAATATATTTAACCAATCCCTGTGGATACAACCCTACTTACTACTATACGCAAATCATATCATTGTTTAGGAGTAGGTTTTTATTTTTGTTGGATTCGACACCCATCAAATTTTGGCGCCGTTGCCGGGGAATGCATTGTACGATTATAGGCAAATTCAACATGCAGCGAACAATCCTCCCAACTTTTAATGTTCTTTTTAATGACAACCCTCAACAAAGTAGATAAGGTTCGGTTTACTACCTCAGTTTGACCATCAGTCTATGGATGACAAGTAGTAGAGAACAATAACTTAGTTCCTAACTTAGCCCACAAGGTCTTCCAGAAGTAGTTCAAGAACTTAGCATCTCTATCTGATACGATTGTTCTAGGCATACCATGTAATCTCACAACTTCCCTAAAGAACAAATTAGCAATATTGCAAGCATCATCCGTTTTGTGACAAGGAATGAAATGTGCCATCTTAGACAATCTATCCACAACTACAAAAATAGAATCTTGACCATGTCTAGACCTGGGTAATCCTAACACAAAATCCATGGAAATATCTACCCAAGGCTCATGAGGAATGAGAAGTGGGGTATAAAGCCTTTGAGGTTGGACTCTAGATTTTGCTTGCTTACACGTGACACATCGCTCACAAAACCTCTCAACATCTCGTTTCATGTGAGGCCAATAGAAGTGTTTCTGCAATACCCCTAAGGTTTTAGCTACTCCAAAATGTCCCATTAAACCTCCTTCATGAGACTCCCTCACTAGTAATTCTCTTAAAGAACAAATTGGAATGCATAGTTTATTCTCCCTAAATAAGAATCCTTCATGTTTATAAAATTTACCATTCCCACTCTTCTCACAATGCACATACTCCTCACAAAAATCTCGATCAGCAGCATATAATTCCTTAATGTGCTTAAAACCAAGCAGTTTAGAACTAAGTGTAGAGATAAGAGCATACCTTCTAGACAGTGCATCAGCAATGACATTCTCTTTACCTTGCTTGTAGTAGATGACATATGGAAATGTTTTGATGAACTCCACCCAACAAGCATGCCTTTTGTTTAGCTTATGTTACCCCTTCAAGTACTTCAAGGATTCTTGATCAGTGTGGATTATGAACTCTTTTAGCCAAAGATAGTGTTGCCAAGTCTCTAGTGCTCAAACCAGTGCATATAACTCCTTGTCATAAGTAGGGTAGTTCAAGGTTGCCCCACTTAGGTTCTCGCTAAAGAATGCAATTGGTCTTCTCTCCTGCATGAGCACTGCTCCAATACCTAATCCTGAAGTATCACACTCAATTTCAAACGTTTTAGCAAAGTTAGGTAAAGTAAGTAATGGTGCCTGAGTCAGCTTATTTTTAAGCGTCTGAAAGGCCTTCTCTTGTTGCTCTCCTCATTTGAACCCCACGTTCTTCTTAATTACCTCAGTAAGTGGTGCTGCAATGGTGCTGAAATCCTTCACAAATCTCCTGTAAAAGCTCACTAGTCCATGGAAACTTCACACATTACTTACATTAGTTGGACTAGGCCATTCTTGGATCGTACGAATCTTTTCTTCATCAACCTGTATTCCCTGTGCACTAACAACAAAACTAAGAAACACAAGTTTGTCTGTGCAAAAAGTGCACTTCTTGAGGTTAGCATATAATTGCTCCTTTCGAAGCACTTCTAAAACATCCCTCAAGTGAGATATATGGTCTTCTAAACTCTTGTTGTAAATGAGGATATCATCAAAATAGATAACCCAAAAAATTTCCAATAAAAGTCCTCAAAACATGGTTCATAAGTCTCATAAAAGTACTAGGTGCATTAGTTAAACTGAAAGGCATGATTAACCACTCATACAATCTATATTTCGTTTTGAATGCAGTTTTCCATTCATCACCTTCTTTCATTCTAATTTGGTGATATCCACTTTTTAGATCAATTTTGGAAAAGACACTAGACCCATGTAACTCATCTAACATGTCATCTAAGCGAGGAATGGGATGACGATACTTTACTATGATGTTGTTGATGGCGCGGCAGTCAACACACATTCTCCATGACCCATCCTTCTTAGGTACCAAAATCACAGGCACTGCACATGGACTCATGCTTTCTCTTACGTACCCCTTCTCCATTAATTCATTGACCTGCCTTTGGAGTTCCTTTATCTCCTCCGGATTGCTCCTATAAGCTGGTTTGTTTGGAATCGATGCTACGGGTACAAGGTCAATCTAGTGCTCAATACCACGATTAGGTGGTAAACCCTTTGGAATCTCCTCAGGGAAGACATCTTCAAAGTCCTGCACAATAGACACAACCACACTAGGCAAAGAGTTAGATAGTTCGTTAGTATTCAAACATGTTTCCTTAAAAACTAGCAACAACATAAGTTGCTTCATCACTAACGCTCTCCTCACTACACTCGCTCTTGCCACACAACTCTCCTTTTGCAAGGCTGTACTCTTCTTTTCACTCACCACCAAAGTTGATTCCCCTTCAACTTGGTCTCTCACACTCTTTCCAGCCTTCCTCTCTTTTTCCTTTTGAGATCAACTTTTGTATTCCTTTTCTTTCTCACTGTCTTTTGCTCTCTCACTCTCCCTCTGTTTTTCACTCACCTTATGTTTTGCAAATGACTGTTGTAGCTGCAACTGATCCTCATACACCTGTTTAGGTGTTAAAGGTTTAAGATTAAAGCTTTTCCCCTGGTGAACAAGCATATACTTGTTAGAAAAGCCATCATGAACAACCTTCCTATCAAACTGCCATGGCCTCCCCAACAACACATGACATACTTGCATTAGCACTACATCGCATAACACCTCATCCTCATACCTACCAATGCGAAAAGCAATCAAAGCTTGTTTACTCACCTTAGTATCACCACTATCATTCAACCACTGTAATTTATATGGATTAGGGTGTCTAGTAGTCTTAAGTCCCAGCCTCTCAACAATAAAATTACTCACCACATTGGTGCAACTTCCTCCATCAATGATCAAATTGCAAATATGATCACCTAGATAACATCTAGTATGAAAGATATTCTCTTTTTGCACCTCCTCTTCTTCCTTCACCTGTACATTCAAAGCTCGCTTCACTACTGCCACTAACTTCCTTATTGCAGGCTCCTCATCATCACTAGCGTCCTCTAATGGAGGCATATCATCCTCTTCACTATCCCCCTAAGTCTCATATTCACCATCATCACGCAGAATCATCACACGCCTATTTGGACATTGACTAGCAATATGGCCTCTACCTTAGCATTTAAAACATCTAATGTCACAATTTCTAGGAGTAGAAGAATTAGGTTTACCTTGGTTACTAGGAGTAGAACCCGCTTGCCTCTGCTCTCCTTTCGGTTTGGTGGGTAAAGGCTTTTCTTCCTTCTTCCATTGGTTAGTCTTCCAGGTGGATGAACCAGTACCCTGTTGAAACCGTACATTACTACAACCTTTCCTCTTGTGTTGGTTCTCAACCTTTATAGCCATATGAACAATATCTTCCAATTCTACATAATGCTGCAATTTCTCTATTCAATTCAGCAAGAAACCTAGCCATGATAGCCTCTCTATCCTCCTCTACATTCGCCCTGATCATCGAAACTTCTATCTCCTTGAAATACTCATCCACACTTCGGCTTCCCTGCTTAAGAGTTTGCAATTTGTTGTGCAATTCACGATAGTAATACACAGGCACAACCCACTTCTTCATCACCCGCTTCATCTCTTCCCACGACTCAATAGGTGGTTCGCCATTCCTTCTTCGATTCAACATTAGTTGATCCCACCACACTATAGCATAATCTGAAAATTCAATGGCAGCAAGTTTCACTTTCTTTCTCCCACTATAGTTATGATAATCAAACACCATCTCTACCTTCTCTCCCACTCTAAGTACGCCTCGGGATCATTCTTTCCTTGGAAAGGAGGAATTTTCATCTTTATACTACTCAATTGATTATCCTCTCTATTCCTATCTCCTCTATCTTCCCAATCCCTAGTTCCTCTATTCTGACCACTATATCCTCTATAACTCCTGATAGAAGGTTCATCAAATTCATCATTCGACATTTCATCTCCACCCCTTTGTACTCTCCTAGAACAACTCTCCCTCTTACGCCCTTGGAAGACGTTTTTAGATTGCTCTAGTCTTTGCTCTACCGTCTCATGAATTTGTTCCATTCCCTCTTGAAACATTCTCTTCATCTCACCCCTCAACGCCTCATTCACTAACCTAGCATCGAACCTTCCCCTCTCACTTTCAGGAGAATGTTGCCTCGACATAGTTCCTACAGAAAAAGATTAATACTAACACAAATATATATATAATTAAGCCTCACGATACACTTCCTTACGTGTTTTGCTCAATGATGATATCATATAGTCACTCGTGTATTCTCACAAGCAATAATGATATCAATTCACCAATTCCTCTTCTCAATTCTCTTGGAACTAACCCAAACTACATTAATTCCCTTCCGTAGAATGCAAACAACTCTAGGGCTCGAAATTTTCCTCTTTTTCTTTCTGATTTTTTTTTTTTGCTCTTGATCACGTTCCCCCCCTTTTTTTTTCTTTTGTCGTGATTCTTCCTTTTTTTTTTTGTAACAAAATTGAATAGTAGGTACTACACTTTTAATAGACAATTAACACTATGAAATTGAATACGAACAATTGATATGAAAGATTGGAGTTAGGGTTTTGATGTTACTTTCCTCAAACCGAACTGATGTTTAATAAACCTAAGCTTTGATACCAAACTGATACAAATTGATTTAGCTCCGATACCAAACTGATACGAACCACGCCAACGTGTGATGAAACCCAATACTAATACGTTCGGAATTCGCTACCTAAGATGCCAAACACACTTAAGTGGAAACCGCGACCCGTTGTCTATAAGTGAGACAAGAACCTTGGTATAATATGAAGATGCCACAATCGGGATGAAAGACTGATTGATAAGTCGGGATGAACACCACAAAATGAAAATTCGATAAGTTCTAGATTAGTTCTTTAAAGAACCAAGAGAGGAATTCTCTCAAAAGTGTTTTCTCAAACTTGTATGTTGAATTTTCTATATTCTAAATGTTCTAAACCCTAGGAGCTTTATATTAGGGTTTACAATTCGTAACAATAAAGCCCCAAAACGACATCACTTCAATAAGTTGTGTAAAATCAACAAAACAAGACATGAAGGCTGGCGGCCTTGGAGCCGGCCTTGAGCCGGCGTTGGAGATATACACGACCGTGTACTTTTAGACGTGTATCTTTCTGTGGTTTTCTTGACACCATACACGACCATGCCTTTTAGCCGTGTATATGACCGTGTGTGATTCTGTGTAACCTTCAGACTCCTACACGACCGTGCCTTGAAAAGACACGCCCTCATGAACTCATATCCTTTATGACTTGTACAAGAGCAAGGGCATTCCCATGGTTGTTCCAATCCTTTCCAACTTCATGATTGCTCCAATCCTTTTCGGCTTCATGGATATCCTTTATCAACCCGTTAAGTGCTTCCTTGAATCATTTCGCTCGATTTCTTGTGATCGGTCCAGGTAGCACTTCAAGAGGATCTACATTCCATCGTCTGGCTTGGCTCCCATCATGGATCTCATCGTGATGGCTCTAATTGTGCTAGTGATACTATGCCATTGTTAGAAGATGCTAATGATTATGAATATGCTGTAGAAGGCAAGTCATTGGTCATTATGCATTCCCTGAATGTGCAAGTGAAACAAGAAGAGAATGACAATGTGCAGTGAGATAATATTTTTCACACTTGGTGCCATTTACAAGACAAGGTATGTAGTTTGATCATAGACGGAGGTAGTTGTGTTAATGTTGCAAGTAACATACTTGTTGATAAATTGGGTTTGTTTATTGTGAAGCATCCCAAGCCATACAAGTTGTAATGGTTGAATGAATGTGGAGAAGTAAAGGTGAATAAGCAGGTCCATGTGACGTTTTCAATTGGGAAATATATGGATAGGGTCCTTTGTGATGTTATACTTATGCATACTGGTTTATCTTTTACTCGGAAGGCCTTGGTAATTTGATAGGAGAGCCATTCATGATGGGTATAAGAATTAGTACTAATTTGTGAAGGATGGAAGGAAAGTTACATTGATGCCAATGACGCCAAGCTAGGTGTATGAGGATCAACTATGGCTTAAAAAAGCCATTTGTGAGGAAAGTGAGGTAGAAGCCGAGAAACAAAAGAAGAGGGAAAATGAAATTGAAAGAAATATGAGTGGTGAGAAGAGAGAAAGTAAAATCTTTGGGAGAGAAAAGTAAGAGTGCTTGATTGTAGGTGAGGGAAAGAGAGAAAAGAATGAGTTTCTTTGCAAAAGAATGAGAGACCAAGAGTGCACTTAAGGTTAGAAGACTAATGATTCTGTTTGTATATAAGGAAGCCATGTTTGATAATTCTGACCTTGACACTTCTTTGCCTAGTTGTGTGTTTTCTCTTTTGCAAGATTATGTGGATGTCTTTCCCGATGAAATACTTAATGGTCTATCATCAAAGTGAGGGATTGAGCATCATATTAACTTTATTCCCGGAGCGATGATTCCAAATCGACCAACTTATAAGGTGAATCCTGTAGAGACAAGGGAATTACAACGGCAAGTGGAAGAGTTAATGGCTAAAGGACATGAGTCTACGTGCAGTTCCAGTATTGTTGGTGCCTAAGAAAGATGGGACATAGCACATGTGTGTTAATTGTCGAGCCATTGATAAAATCACAGTGAAGTACCGATACCCTATACCTTGTTTGGATGATATGCTTAATGAATTGCATGGATCTATGATATTTTAGAAAATAGATCTAAA